>VNKC01003280.1:0-11769 GCA_008042775.1 Drosophila pectinifera
TATAACTGTATATAACTGTATATAACTGTATATAACTGTATATAACTGTATATAACTGTATATAACTGTATATAACTGTATATAACTGTATATAACTGTATATAACTGTATATAACTGCATATAACTGCATATAACTGTATATGACTGTATATGACTGTATATAACTGTATAACTGTATATATCTATCTATGTATATCTATATATATGTAGAATTATAGTTGCAGAGAAATAGTGTTTGTGATCGGGATACCATATACTAAAAACATTTCTTTCATTGACTGCGATCGAAAGAATTTTGGACCACAACCATCTATACATAAATGTCTGCGATTGTCACACTATGTATGATGTTTCGATCAAGACTGCGGAACAGAAAGAGCAAGGAAAGCCAGAAATTATTAAAAAAAAAATCAAAATTTACTTTGATACAGTTTTTTGCACTCCCAAACTTTCTCAGAACTGAAATAAATAAGAATGAGAAAACTAAGTAAGCAAATGAATTAAAAATAAAAAAGAAAAAGAATGCATCGGATTTGGCGGAATAAAAAAAAATAACAATTTAATAAACGAGTTAAACTTAAAATGTTAATATACATTTATACTTTGTCGCGATTGATCACGGATCTATTTTGCAAAATTGATGTGTAATAGGTACTTAGAATCCTGAACCACAATCAGCTTTACATAATGAGTGACCACAGTTGATATTAAAATGGTGCCAAGACTTCAGAACAGAAATACCAAATATAATAATATAACAAATGACAAAAACACTTAGATACATTTTTTTGTCATTTCACAACTTTCTCAGCATTCTTCAGATTGAACCTGGTGTTCTGAAATCTATTCGGCTTAAAGTAAGTAGATATGAAATAAATATATTTTTACGGATGTGCTCTAAATCGTTAAGTGTAATCGGTTCTGCTGTGCTCTATAAGATGCTGTTGTTTTCTTTGTTTCTTTTTGTGACGCTTTTATATGAGCATGGGCGCTGCGCTTTGGTTGTTTCGGTACATGTTAATCAGACAATTATTGCTGAGGTTCACGATAAAAGCGTTTCTGATCAAGAGCCGCACCGTTTATTTTTTTAAAGTCAGCATTGTGATTTTCATTTTACAGTAGCTCAATTCCTCTCTACCAGCGCATAAAATAAAAAGGAAATATACTTAAATCTATTAATTCAACTCCATCCGTCTTGTATGACGCCGCTTGGCCCAGTTTGACACATCAGAAAGAGAAAGACTGTCACTTCGTTTTACTCCGCTTCGACCGTCTAGAAATATCTTATTTTCTTCTTTCCGTATATTATTTGCACAGCAAACTACTGCTCTTAGTAGCTATGTTGCGAAGTTCAAGCAATATGTTATGCATGCTTACGCAAATGTTTCGTGCGCACCTTTATCCAGCAAAAATGTATTTTGCTAAGAGTAACTACAAAGTTGTAGATTGTATTGATAGTACGACAAATGAATCAGTGACGGGGCTCAGCTGGCAGAAGACGTGAAGCAAATGTTTTCTTCAACTCAAATCTTGTTAAGGGAGCTCTGGATTGAATCTGCTTAAGATAAGGTTTTTTAGCTTTTGCTTGGATGTGGATATCCAGTATCCGTTCCTGTGGTTTTATCATGAACAGGTTAATCGGCCAAAAATCCTTTGCTATGATATGCAGTCTTTTTCTTGGTATCGGTATGAAAACAACTCATACTTTCTTCTATAGAAATGGTATGTGCGCAGCTTTTTGCCGGTCAGATTTCCCAAAGCCAATCACCTATGAATTTAAGGCATCTAATTTGCTCTCTACTTTTCTTAATTGCATAATAAAGGTTTGCATTTCACATTTAGTTTTGTGCTGTGATTGTCTGCTTCGTAGATTTTCCATTTCTCTTTGTTTCCATCATTAATCTAGCTCACTGCAGCTAAACGGATTTAAGCTCGCTAACTGTCTTCCTCTCTCTCTGGACGCAATTACTCTTACTCTTGCTCACTCTCTCTCTCCCACTTAACGCATCGTAATCTCCACAGTAGTCTGGTAGATAGATAGATATTGATGACTTGTTTTTCATTTCGCTATCTTAAGTAAATCATATACCTTCTTATATTCCTTAGATCGCTTGCTTTGTATGTGTCAGCTTTGTAAGGGTGCCGCTACTAACATTATCCACAGATCATCCAATCATCCTCGCTTTTTAGTGTCTCGGTTTAATTTCACTGTGCTTAACTCGCAGTGGTATAAAATCTGTTTGGCTTGCTGCAGGGATCAGTTCTCGCAGGACCCAAAACAGTTCTATAATTTATCAACACCTATAACACATCCCTCTTCGCTCTCATTTGAAATTACGACAGCTGTTGGTTTTTTCAAACAACTTATTCATCGTCATGCGACTTATTTATACACATTTACCAAATTGAACCTAATCCTCAGTTCTAGTTTAAGAGAAATCTCGCTTATTTTTGCCAGGGCTCGATGGAAATCCTTTCTGTTTGCTTAGATATTGTACCGAGGCCTTGTGCCCCTTCTAAATTGTTCACCTTATTCTTAGAACCTTGGAACTAACCTTTATTTGGAAGGAAGCAGTACAGAGAAATCTACAAATCTCGTTACTAACATTATCCAAAGATCGTCCTATTTTCGATGTGACTATCGACATTGGGATTGCTATGGAGATCCTTAGCTCCGAAGTTTTTCCAGCTATGTGCAAAACTTATAGGCTGGATAGGCCTTCCAGTTAAATGGGGGGTGGTGTCCTCATAGCGGTTGACTCCAACCTCACGTCTGAATTAGTAACTTTCGAGGAAAGCAACGATGTTGACTTGTGTGAAGCTATCAATTCATTGTAATTTGGTCCTCAAATGAATTCTCCAATACTCTTTAACTACAGCACAACATCATTTTATTGATGGTTGTTCGACATTTCGCTGTCTCAAGTCAACTATGTTCGAAATTCCTTAGATAGTTTGCTTGATCTCTCCTTTGTCTCTGATCCGGCAAGAGTCAATTTGGTTAGGGTCCATATCATCATACTTTTGATATGACTATCGATTTCGGAATTGAAATGGAGAATAAGTCTCATCGTCTAGCTAAGAAGGTACTTCTTTCGCATGGTGGACTTCGGGCGGCTAAAAAAGTTTATATCTGAATTAAATTGGTCTAGTCTATACATGTGCACTGACATGGCTGATGCCATGGATACTTTTAACAATTCCATGAATTCTTTCTTTAGCGAATGTGTTCCGTTATACTATCCGTCAATCTCAAATTAGCCTGCCTGGTCCAAAACCCAAAACAGTTATATAATTTTGTCAACAATAATGTTCATGCATTCAACTATTCTTTATCAACTGAATTAAAAAAGACTTATTCAAATACCATGATCAAATTAAACTTAATCTTCAGCCCTAGCTTAAACGAAGCTCGCTATTTTGGACCTTCGCTAGATACGAATGGAATACCAGGCTGTGAATTTGGTATTGTGCCGGAGCCCCGTGCAATTCCATAATATAATTATTTATCTTATCCTTAAAAAACTCCTAATTAGGATTTATTTGGAAGGAATCAATCGGTTTTACTCTCCACAAAAATGGTAGCAAAACGGATGCTAACAACTATATTGTAGAGAACAGACTTAGAGAACCCAAATTGCCACGTACCGTGTAGGTGAACGTACCGTCCTCTATACACCACTTATAACGACCAAGAAGTTTGGTTTGCCCGATGGCTAAAGATCAAAAGGAAGATGGGAATTGTTTCTCCAGGCAACTGTTGAATACAATAGCTCTCAGTAACGGGAGAACGGCCTAATGAGATTGCCCACGAGTCCTTCGATTTTGTGCCGGAGAGAAGACCAGTAAGACAGAAACTTTTGAATACGTCAATTTCTATTTCTCTGAAAAATTGTTATTTTATAGCTATTTATGTAGTCATATTTATTTGTATGCCATATTACACACACATGTGCAAATGCGAATGCTGTCACTGCATTAACATTTGTGTATTTTGTGTCAATCACAGCCTAAAAGTCCACATAATCGAGGTATTACAGTTATATCTTGTTAATTTATCGATGTTGTTTTTGCTTTGCCAGCATAATGTGTATATTTGCAATATCAAATTACTTGACGTGAAAACTATTTTTGTGAACCGGAAAGTTTTAATTGACAATTTTTCGTGTAGTTATTTGGAAACACTTATAAGAATATTTAATTTGGTTTTTGTTGTTTTTTCAACTTCTTTTTTCATCATAAATTTTGTAGAGAAAAGTATTTTCGTGTATGCAGTTGTGTTTTTATGTATTACTTAGGCTACGTCACCATTGCACGGCGTTGCTACGTTAAAAATCATTAAATATTCTCGACGGTTTTTAATCGGTTTTACTCCAGTCGTCGAATTTGCAGTACGCTCCTATACAAAGTTCACGTAAAAAATTTGTGATTCGAACTCAGGATTCAGGGATTCTAAAGCATTCGGTCTTTATCTGAGTCAAATGCGATCCTAAATACGTAAATTAGCCGTAAGTAATAAAGTCTCTGCCCAAGTATGTATTCAAGACATTCACATTTGATTCGTCTTTTTGAAACGATTTGCTAACGGCTGGTCTATGACTTTAAGCAGACAAGTTCAAATGGGGGTTGAAATATTTTATTATGCAATTGCTGCTCTATAAATGTGAGTAAATAGGATTTATTTATATGATTAAAAAACGTTTTGTAACCTTTTCGATACAGAACTAGATAAGTACGACAGCTAATAAGAAAATATCGTTGAAGAGTAAGATTCCGGTTATAAGCCATTTTCTGGAGCAGTGCGTAGTCCTTATAGGTCCATATAGGAACGAAGTCTCCGAGGGGAACATAATTTGAGCGAAGCTTCATCACGAGCGATGAGAAATTTCACGTCCATATGTCGCTGCAGAGTTAGGATAATTTCCTTTTTTGTGTGGAAGATAAGTATATATGATGCCCAACCAATATTAAATTAAGTAGGGATGCTATTTGCGAGAGTGGTCGACTGTGAGATACCCGGTACCCAAAGCATTGTAGGGGAAATTAAATGGCACACGGACATTACTAATTCACTTTGTCTAATTAGACTTAAGTTTATGAAAAATTGAAATTAAATATAATGAAAACAAAAATTAAAATTAATGAAGAAAAGTGTAGATAGGAACCTGTTAAGCAAACTCCAAAAAAATACAGATGTTTGCTAGGTATATGTTGTGCAACACCCATTTATGCTGCCACAAATGTAAATGTTGCAGAAGTTAGCATGCATGGAAGGTTATTGTTTTAATAATTTCCAAGCTTAACATCCGATTTTAGAGTACGTTCGCACAAATGTATTTATTACAGTATTAATACTGAAATGAAGGGGGCAGATTAAAAGCCAACTGGTCGTCTGTGGCAGGCTGGAGAACGGGAATTCTGGCTGCTGGAATCCCACGTAGAAAAATTAAAAGAAAAAACTAGACGGCGTCATTTCTAACTTCACTATAAAGATTCACTGCACTTTATTTAACCTCTTTGTGGAGGTGGTAAAGAAAAACTAACTTAAACTCATAAAGGGAGAAGCTTCAGAAGCGCGGAGCGGTGAACTTCCGCTGTATGTAGGTAGGGAGAGGGAGAGCACAAAGAGCGAGAGAGCGCAAGATAAAGCGAGAGCGGAGGGCGCTGACTCCCTACACTATGCGCCCTTCTGGCGTGAACATTCTCCCTCCCTTGCGCAAGCAACCGTCACTCCTGCTGGCACCGGATTATCATCAGGACTCCGTGCATCCTCCAGACACGATCCACCCATAAACGGTGCTTTGAGCGACGGGCAGACCATCCAGAATCTTTAGGAACCCGGGTTTTATCACCCTCGGGTACACATCCGATCCTAAAATCAAGGAGATGGATATCGCCGACTGACTGGTCTCATCGCTCAGAGTCCGAATGTGGTGGTGCTATTCTCTAGCAGAACGATGGATGTCGGCAGAATGTGGATGCATCGATGCTGCTTTGGAGACATCACGACGAGGCGTTGATTGGCTGCGGTAGTTGGCGCCTGAGTTTTCGAGACCAACATCGGGGATTGCCGAGGAGGAACCGATGTGCGCCGAGGTGTGCGTGACGAGCGTAAAGATTGCGCTGGTGGATTGCGAGATGGCGACGTCTCATGCATGTGGAGCAGGGTATGATGCCCCTCTCGACACTCTTTGTAGCCATCCTCACTTCGGCACGCTCCCGCTCCTGGTGGGATAAAACGCCAGAATCGTGCAGATCTTACATGAATTCACCACAACCTTCACCAGATTTTCGATTTAAGGAATCCAATACTTTGATCGAATCAAGCAATTAAGGAATTGTCTGCCGCCATGTAGCGTAATCTGGTGGGTGAATTGGATTAGAAGGCGAGACAGTCTGCTATTATAGGGAAGAATTATGAGATAGCGCTCATCGTACGAAAGGGCTTTAGAGGCAGTGATGACCACATGCCCTTAATAAGCCATGTCGATCCATGAAGGGATTAACGTTTAGTAATGAACTTGAGACTGGGAGCGGACGCTTATCCTTCAAACAAAGCTGCTCTTGGCTATATGCCTTTCTCTGGGCGATTGAGATTAGGATTCTCTCTGCCTCTTGAATTTCACAGCTTGCGGGACGCGAATTGGGAGTGATGGGGCCTTTGCGGCATCGCTTTAGGAACCGCAGCATGTACGCTAAGACTCGCAGTGCTTTGTCTAATCTGGAGAAGCGTTCAAGAAACTCATCGGATGGGGGTTTGCTGAAATGGACCTTCACCGTACGCTGCTCCAGAACGGGGGCTGGATGCACGTCGCATTGCTCGGGCCAAGCATCCCGAGGTCCTTGCAACCACTCTGGTCCTTGCCACCAAAGTTGGCAATCGGCTAGCTCTTGCAGTAAAACACCTCGCTAAGTCGGCGGAATTCTGTTCTGATCGAACATGTGCCCATCGATTGACGCTTGTTGCCTGAACTATCTTGGATACTCGGTTAGCTACGAAGGTAGTCCAGTGGCAAGCACGTTTGCTCAACCATGCCAGCACTATGGTGGAATCGGTCCAGCAGCAAAATTTCGCTACTGGCCGGAGGCATATTTAGAAGTGACACGATTTTTACTGGAGCTACTCGTATCTTTGCTGCAAGGAGGCGTGTCAATATCTTATGACCTATCTCTACGCGGATGAAGAAAGCGGCTCCATATGCTTTTTGAGAAGCATCGCAAAAGCCGTGATGCTCAATTTGAACTTCGGTCTGATAACAAACCCATCCCGGAATGCGGATCTTGCTGAGGTCGGAATATTCGAGCATCAACGCTCATCCCAGCCCAACTCCTGCAACCAAATCTCCTGCATAAAGATTTTGGATCTGACGATGAAAGGTGCGAGCCATCCGGCTGAATTCAAGAGTTTTGCAATTTGAGAGAGAACCTCTCGTTTAGAAATAGAACTCATCGGATCATCGCCCTCCATCGAATGCCGAGCGTTTTGGCAGTGCTTTCGGCATCGATCTCGAGGAACTCGCTATGAAGGAGGTGCTCATTAGGGATATCACTTAGAATCCCCGCATGGGTTGGAAGTTCACTTTCTTAGAGGGAAACCGGCGGAGCGTAGACCTGTCTGTAGCTCTTGAATAATAGATTGAGCATCATGCACGGAATTGGCTCCCGCCTGAACATCATAGACATACATGTAGTGCCGAAAAATATGGCTGGCTTTAGGAAATTGCCGCTGGACATCTTCTGCCAGCTGCTGCAGAGCTCGGATTGCCAGGAAAGGCGCACAGTTGACTCCAAAGGTCGCCGTTTTCAGTTCATAATCTCGGATATCACCTTTATTTCGGAACAGAATCCTTTGATAGGGCGTATGCTTTGGATCAACCCATATCATATTAGTAATGTCCGCACTAAAGACGTATTTGAAATACCGCCATTCAAGATCTGAATCGTCAGATCGGATTGCAGAACGAGGCCAGCATGAAGAACATCGTTCAAGCTGGTTCCATTTGTTGAAGGGCTTAAAGCGTTAAACACAACTCAAAGTTTCGTGGTGGTGCTCCCGGTTTGATCACGGCGTGATGCGGAAGGTAGTAATTGGTAGAGGTATGAGTCGGAGTAACTTCTTTCATATGACCCAGATCCAGATACTCCTGAATCACAGGATAATACTGTTCTTTTAAGGAAAAGTCTCTTTTTAAGCGATTCTCGTTCTTAAGAAACTGAGCCAAAGCAACGGACCTTGAGTACCTCAAATTGGATCCAGAATTCTTGGGGTCTCGGAACGATAGCGTTACAACATATTTTCCGTCTGCATCTTTCGTCGTGGTTTGGCGGAAATTGCTTTCACAATAGGAATCCGACTCTTTAACCATCTTAACTGGTAAGTCCTCCACCTCCCAAAACTTGGTGAGCAGTCTGTCCAATGATTCATCATTGACTTGGCTCACATGCGTCGTGAAGGTTGAGATCTTTGAAATTGGCCCAGTGAGCATCCATCCGAAAATTGTTTCTTGACTCGAGAGCGAGCCACAGATATTCTTTCGGATTCCGCTCATCAATACGGATGGTAAAATTTCAGCTCCGATCAGGACGTCGATCTGAGAGCTCTCAAAGAAGGAAGGGTCTGCCCATTGGAGGGCGGGAAGATCGTCCAAAGCATTCTGTGGAACAAATGATGGCAAACTGCCAGCCAGATCCCGGATCTGGCAGCCTCTGCTGGAGGTTGCAAAAGAGGTGGCTTAGGAATGGAGCCCTCGGAACTAGAGGTGCCTCGATGCAGCAGCGTATGCTGCCGGCCCTTAAAGGTAAAACAGCTATGAGTGCTAGAACAATCACGTAGCTGATGCCCTCTCGCTAAACAATTTAAGCACAGCTGCTTCTTCTTAATGTAGCCGGAACGCGCAATTGGCAATTTACTGGCGCATAGGAAAACTATAAAACAATCCCAGTTTTCCGAGGATATCTGAGAATGTCCTAGTGCAGTCAAATATCCTTGAATTGTGGACTGAAGCTCCTTTAAAGCGTGACCTGATTCGTGGGAGATGGAGTTCAGAATAAAAAGGAGGTTGAGTTGGCTGTTGACTAAGATTCGCTTATTTTCGAAACGGTCTCGAAGTGCTCTCCAAGCCGTAGCGAAACTGTCATTGGTGAGAGGGGATTTCACTACAATAGCCTTAGAATTGCCAATCGTTTTGGTGTTGAGGTGAAACAGCTTCTCGACCGGTGTCAGTCTAGGGTTATTGAAGCATATTTGGAGTGAACAGGTAACTAAAGGTTGGCCATCGGAGATAATCCCCATCGAATACCTACGTATCGCAGGGGGGTAAGCGGCAGCCAGACGAAATGGCAGATAGCGGTTGGCTGGAGCTAGATTGTGCTGACTACGACGTCGCTCTTGCAATATTTTCGCATAGTTGCGCTGCACAGGACTCGTACTCTCAGTAGCAGTAGTAATATTTGGCCTGTAGAATAGGCAAGGTGTCGGGAGACCCTTCTACTGCTATCAGTTCCGAACATGCTTCATATTCTTTCTCTACCGTGTCTCATAGGGCTTTAACTTGATCGCGACGTACTTGGAAGGTGAAGGATGAGGAAGAAGCTTGACCTGGTGTGTGAGTGCAGTTAGATTCTCTTGCTTTAAATTCAGTGAGGACTCACTGGAAGCTTTTGCCAAAGGTATGGATATGACAATTCGTGGATGAAAGCTCCTTTCCTTTAGGCGTGGAAAATGCCCTTTTAAGGATCGGACTAGCGGAATTCGGTGCAAGCTTGGCTCAAAAGGGTGCTGGAGAGGACGAGCTTTAGCTTGGGCTAAACCTAACCTTACACCTTCTTCTCTCCTTCTATGGGCATGCTCAGGTTCGGCCCTATTCAATAAAAAACGCACACAGCGTCTGCACAGCGAAAAAATTAGGTTAAGACGGTCACACTTTGTTCTTAAAGGTATTGGAAAAAACCCTTGGAGTGGGTTTCGACTGAAAAGGAATTTGTGGAACCTTTTGAAATACACCCAAAAAACAAACTTATTGTTACGTTTAATTCCTAATTTATTTATTTTTATTTCATTTTTTTTAATACGGTCACACTGCTGGCGCTGATAAGATGTACAGAGACTGGATTCCGTTTTAACTCTGGAGGGAATCCCGTGTTTTTAGCCATTCAAGATATATTTATAAAAAAATAAAACAATAAAAAAAGTTAAAAAGGACCCAGAGTAATCTTACCACCAAGAAACGAGCTAGATTATAAATGGCTATGAAGGAAAACAACTTCTTTTACTGTTTTTTTTCTTGTTCTGGAGAGAAGACGGTACTTTGAGCGGCTTAAAGTGTTATCCTTAAGATTAAATTAAGCTGTTGCGGATAAAAAATCAAGGTCCGGAATTAATAGTGTGCAGATGTTTGTGCCTGACTGTTGCTTATGCGAGGCGGAAAACAAATTGCCAAGAAATCAGCGCGTTGACTTGGACGACTGTACTTATGCATGTGCGTATGTCTCTGTATTTAAAAAGAGGTAACTTTGTGGGAGTACGAGCACGAAGTTAACCAAATAAATATTGGGATTGAAACAAATAATTTTGGGGGAAATGTTTATTGATATTGAGAGAAGGTGATGTTTTTTATATATTTTATATTTCTTTATATATTATGTATGTGGATAAATATATTAAGATAAGTTTGCTTTGTTTTGGGATGCGTAAAAATTTACGTAAATAAGTGTGCAGGCATAAATGTTTTATATATATGTGTAAATATTTATGTAAATAATTTTGTAAGTGTATTTGATATTTGTATATGTTTTGTAATTTTTGGATATGTTTTTATGTATGTATAATGATGTAAATTTGGAAGAATTATGTAAATTTAGCGGAGGTAAAAATACTTGCAGTTTTGTGGCCGGTATAGGAACTTGGATATATGTGTGTTGATCGGTGAATAAACATATGTGTACATATGCTTGGATACCAGCGGGAACACAGTGCACAAAAAAGAAATGTAGGTGACCAATTTCGGCAAAGTACTTTTGAATGTTTGCACTGGAAATGTATTTAATTGTACACTGGGGCTGGGCGTATGATACTTAACTATATGCACAGAAAAAAATACGACGCCGATGGAAAAATGCAGCATGGCGACCTCGGAGAAAAATAGAAAGTCGGATTTTGGACTTTTAGCTAATCACACAGAGGCAAGACACTCAGAGTTGGTCCTTGGGATCTCTCTGTGTGATTGCCAATTGTTGGAAAATTTAAGTTCGTAAGTATATTTTTGATCACCAGTGTCGAGCTGGAAATTGTGATCAGGATTGATCCGGCTCGAAGGACCATCAAATGTAGGGGGCGGATTAAAAGCAAACTGGTTGTCTTTGGCAGGCTGGAGATCGGGAATCCTGGATGCTGAAATTCCACCTGAGTGGTGAACTTCAGCAGCATGTGGGTAGGGAGAAGACGAAGAGCGACAA
Organism: Drosophila pectinifera; assembly: GCA_008042775.1. Taxonomy (NCBI): domain Eukaryota; kingdom Metazoa; phylum Arthropoda; class Insecta; order Diptera; family Drosophilidae; genus Drosophila; species Drosophila pectinifera. The sequence goes on from VNKC01003280.1 coordinate 11,456, forward strand.
AGCGCGCGTGAGCGAGAGCACTGGCTCCCCACACTATGCGCCCTCCTGGCGTAAACCAAATACTTTAAGCCGAAAATCACCATTGTAGCTTAGTTATATGTTTTCACGATTTTCGAAGTGCAGTCTGTCCGTCCGTGTGAAACTACAGATCTCAGAGTCTATAAGCGCTAGAGCTATCAAATTTAGTGACAACATTCTTATCAGTTCCACGCAGATCTCGTTTGTTTCAAAATGTAGCCACGCCCACTTCCTACCCGGTACCCATTAGACACAAGGGTATTAAAACTTAGTGCCAACCGTGATTGCAAGTCGGA
>VNKC01003282.1:9655-47824 GCA_008042775.1 Drosophila pectinifera
ATATATATATATATATATATATATATATATATATATGTTCAATCATTTCTAATATATATATGTTCTATCTTTTCAAAAATAGGCACAATAATAACTCAGTTCTTCACTTTGAAGTTGCAAATTTTAAGTCAGCATAATGTCGCATTTCGATAGTTATAAATAAGAAATTAGCATTGAGTTATTAACAACAGATTTAAGAAGCCTTTATATATATTTAAAAATTCTAGTTATTTATAATATTGTTTCTTGTTCTTCACTATACCCTATTCGAAACTTTAAACACTATGTGATTTAAATATAAAATTCCTGTGACTTCTATGATTCTAATTCTCTCATAATAAAAAAGTTTTCTTCCTGTCTATTTTTAACCCCATCACACATTTGTGTTTTCACCGAAAATCTGCTTAGCAGCTTTCGCTGTAATTCAATTTTCAACGCACGAATCATTTGAGATTCATCAGATTCAAATTCATTCAATCAAGTAAAGTCAACAACGAGCGGAGGCTGGAAAAATGCCAGCTGGCCTTCGCATGCAGGAGAGTTTGGAGTAGAATGGAAATTCCGAATCGGAATCATGTGCACAGAACTCAACAACGCCTTGCGGTGGGCCTAAAACAACATTAGGCCGGGCGGGCAGCAGGCAGCCAGGCAAAACACACGGATTGAAAGGTGTTAAATGGAAACTAAACCGGAAAATAGGGAAGTAGGAACCAGAAGGGTATCGCCGAGCTACCCCTTCCGGGCCACGAGCCGCACAGTTGATTAAAATGCAATTTCACATTGTTTTCCCTGCCGGTTGTCAGCACTTGATTAAGAGCAACTGTGTCTTTCCCGACTCGTAGGGTGAAAACTGTCGCGCCTGCGCCGCGTTCTGGTCCTGTCTCCTCCCCTGAAACCCAGGGGAATTCCCTCCCGGGTGTCATGTCAAAACAATGCAACTCGAGTCGCAGATTTTCAGGGGTTGCCTGCCTGCCAATTGCCCTGTCGAGTCGATCTCCGTCGTGCTCCGTCGGAACAGCCGGCAATCGGAGTCGGAGTCGGAGTCGAGAGGCACTGATTGCCCACAAGTGGCAGAACAGGGAGCGAACGACAAGAGCAACCCTCGCTGGGGAGTGACATTTGAATTAACATCAAGGTAGACGGAGCAGGGAACACTGTCTATTATTTTACCATTAAATATCGAAGGTCTGTTGCACAGTTTATTAAATTTAAATAGGAAATAAGCCAGAAGAGGGAAGCTTCTCCCTCGAGTTACCAAGTTAAAGATCTAAAGATCCCTTGCTTAGAATTAATTTCTCCAAAAATAAACACTCATTTTGGCGGCCAGTGCATCATCCTCCCAATTGCTTAAGCTGGAAATTACGCAACACCTGGTGCCAGCTTTTGGCTGGCCAACTTTGTTGTTGTTGGCCAGGTTTATGCATTAGAGCGCCGTGTAAAATAATGTCATGCTGCAAGTTGGTCGCCGCCTTTATGGCCCTAAAGGGAGGCAGGACTCTAGAGCAGGGAGTCCTTGTTTCGGCGACAGGGTGAACTTTTAATGGGCCAGCGAGACAGTCGGGAAAATGTGGGCATGTGGAGTTAAGTAACATTATCGGTGTGGCGTCGTTATCATTAAGAGCCACCCGACATCGTCGTCACCATCATTTTATCATCATAATTATCGGGTTTATTAGGGCAGCACACGTACAGCAGCTGTCACTTGAAGCGGGGAAGCGGGAAAGCGGGAAAGCGGGAAATCGGGAGCATGTACACACACATATTTATTGCGCAAATCTCTGGCAGGACCAAGAGACAATTCGTCATGTCACACGGATTTGCCCACCGAGCGGTACTTGTGGAGAGAGTGAGATATCTCAATTGTGGCTAATGGAGCTGAGAACCCGGCAGAATGTGCCTCTTATGAATTTCAATTGCACGGGGTCTCCGTGACCTCACTAACCTATTCTGGGGCTTCTGTACACAAGAAAGAATGAGTTTATGTCGCGTTATATTATTGTCTTATTAAATTTGTTAAAATATATCACTTTCCGAAATAATAATCAAATATAAAGCACTACTTTTAATGCATCTTGTATAGCTAGTATTTATTTTTAAGTAAAACAAGTAATGATTGAATTTACAGATTTGCAATATTTCCCAAATGGTTATAGTCACTCTAGAGCTAAAAAATTTATTTTTTGGCAGGGTTCTTCAGAAATGCAAGAATTTTACGTTTATTTGTTTTTAAATTCTAAAATAAATTTAATTTCAAACTCATTTGCAGCAAAACCTTCTATAATTTTCAACTAATTCTATCCCCAAGGGAGAGGCGTTCCTACCTTCCGAAGCTCTTTTTAAAAGTGGGATTTTGCATTACTCCCGTAATTTATTTATATAAGCAAAAAATATATATAAAACAAATCAAGCTAACAACGCTATTATTGTATTTTCTCTGTGTATGTTTACATTACTAATATGAACCGCCTCCAACAACAATAATCACATCAACAGGAGTCGGTACGTGACTCTCTAATGCCCAGCAAGGGTTCCCATTCGCCCGGCAGGAGGTCGTCCTTTCGGAATGCCCGCCTGCATGTCCTTTTTGCCTCTCTTCGGACATCCTGCGGTGCTAATAACCCACTTACTTAGACTTATCCCTTTGTTTGGCCGAGAGAACAGCCCGGGTCCCGGGCATGGGAGTCCTCCGCCGGCCATCAATTACGGCTCCGCAAATGCAATTCGGAATAGAAATTGAAATCGGAATCGGAACTGACCGCGTTTCCGATTTTTTAAATCCTGTGGCAAGCATGGCGAAATGGCCAGTGAAAGGCTACACCCCTATATATCGGCGCATGGATTTATGGTTTATGATTTCGGGCGCGGACTGTTATGCTTTAATTGCATTTATAAATATTTTGGTTGGGCGCAGCAGCTGTGGTTGCGACGGAGGCGGGTTTAGGATTTCTATATTCCGTTTATGGGAGGTTGTGTGAGAAATATTTGATCGAATTATATAGAACTAATTACAATGGTTTTATAAACTTTCTAAACTAAAAACTGAATTTATAACGGAGAAGTGTTGGCTTTAAATTAAGAGAAGCCTAACCATATTTACAGATTAACACGTAAACCTTTCTAGGCGGTTTATATATATACATTTATATTGCAATATATATATGTATATAAATAACTAATTAAAATAGTTTATATAAAAATAACTTCCTAAACTAAAAACAGAATTTATAACTCAGAAATTTTAGCTTTAAATAAAGAGAAACGAAACCATTTTTACGGATTAACACGTAAGCCTTTCTAGGTGGTTTATATTTATAGATTTATATAAAAATAACTTTCTAAACTAAAAGCAGAATTTATAACTGAGAAATTGTAGCTTTAAATAAAGAGAAACCAAACTATTTGTAGAGTTTTACATGAAAACCTTCCTTTCTAAACTAAAAACTGAATTTATAACGGAGAAGTGTTGGCTTTAAATTAAGAGAAGCCAAACCATATTTAAAGGTTAACACGTAAACCTTTCTAGGCGGTTTATATTTATACATTTATATTGATATATATATATATATCAATAACTAATTAAAATAGTTTATATAAAAATAACTTCTTAAACTAAAAACAGAATTTATAACTGAGAAATTGTAGCTTTAAATAAAGAGAAACCAAACTATTTGTACAGTTTTACATGAAAACCTTCCTATATGGTTTATATTCATATATATACTACAATATATATATATATATATTTATATATAAGCAGAATTTATAACGGAGAAATGATAGTTAGTTAGTGATATTACAATATATAGCTTAAAGTACTCAAATTTGTCATATATACAATATGAGTTCGACTGTGACATTGTCTAAATATTTCTAATGATAATATACTGGTTTTTCAAATTAAAGTTATACTCATAGTTCCTTGAATTATATAACTAATACATTAAAAATTCCTACATAAAATCCCAGAGTACCAGAGCACCCCTTAGTCGCGACAACTCCTGCCGAAACATATCCTTCATATTTCAATAGAGGGTTTCAATCACGTTTTTTAGGCAACTATTTTTACAGATTTTAAATTTTCGCGTGCAAGCGGCGGGATGCAATCGGAACTCAATTGGTCACGCTCAAGGACTCCGCAGGACTTCAGTCACGGTCACGCCCTGTCCAAAGTCCTACTGTTTATTTACTTTCATCCTTGACACAGCTGTCAGCCGCAGCGCGTTGAAAATCTCTTTGCGGAATTCAACTAATTTGCGTGGCCCCGTAATTAAGTGTCAAATTAAAAAGCCGCGTATGAGGAAAAAAGTGTAAAATGAAATAACAACAGAAATGGAATGACAAATCGAGTGACAGGCGGAGAGATGGGCAGGGGGACAGGCAGCTGTGGGCCGCACCTTCGACTGATAAGAGAGTTCCAGTTGAGATCGTAATTAATTTCTGGCCCTCCCCGCTTGCTGCCTCTACTGCTTATTTTTATTTTTATTTTATTTTTTATTATCTGCTGTTGTGGCGATGTTGCTCGATGCAAATGAATTTTTACGCGGATCGCCAGAGCACTTTTAACTCATTTACCCTGCGACTGTCGCCGGTGATGATTCAGCGGAGGACTCGGAGGAGAGGCTGCCAGGCCCGAACCCAGAGACATTGACGTAAATTGATTTTCACGCTACAAGCCCAGAGCAGAGAGAGAGGGCTGGATGAGCCGAGAAAGAGACGGCTGCAGGCCGCAAGACAGAGAGGCATGGCGAAAACCGCAGCGAAAGGATTGCCAGGCCGAAGGTACATAAGATATGCATATTTATACGCACATACAGGCGCGCCTTCGGAGCTCAATCATAAATAATAAGCCAGATAATGGCTGGAAGAGCCAGACCAAAGTCCCAGGGAGGCCAAGAGTCTTATTGGAGGAATGGAGGACAATGGATTGGGACTGTTCTTATCCTTTAAAAACATAAATAACTTATGTTTTCTTAGTAAATAGTGGGAAATAGTAGTCACAAGTACCTATAAATTATGTTTATTATATAAAAACAAAGATTAGGTAACAATCTTATATGCTAGATATGCAGAGAAAGCAAACAAAGCCCCCAAACTCAATTTGGCGCTTATCTTAAAACCCTAAGAACTTAAGAAACTTAAGTACAAAGTAGCCCCGTATAAATAGAAGAAAACGGAAATGAATTCCGGGCAACTGGGATCTATATTTATTTATTATTACTATACTACTATCACTATTACTATTTATTTAGAGAGTAAAAAGAATCCCGCAATCTCATTACTTATAGAGAAAATATACTGAAGTTCTTCAGAAATCAGCTTTAAAGATACAAATAGAACAAATTGGAAGAAGACATCCGGGTTACTATGCTCTCTACTTATTTATTACAATTACTTTTACTATTACTATTTATTTAGAGCTTTAAAAGAACGCACAGATCTCTTTACTTCAAGGGAAATTAAGCTGAAGTCCTTCAAAAATCTTCTTTAAAGTTAACGACGCCTTTTTTCAAAAAGTTCAATATATACAACAAATTTGTTTCTTTATTAAATACAAAATACTTTCTTGACTTGTTTTACTGTGCCTTAAATCTCAAATAAATTAAACGTAATATTTATCTGTAGCTAATAAATAATAACGAAATAATTCATTTTAAAAACCCACCATTTCCCTTTAAAAAACCTCCCCTGGTTAACCTCTATCTCCACAGGATATCTCCAAATAACCATATTAGTTATTGACTTATAACCCCGCGGCCACGCCCCCAAAAATTACCCTTTTTATGTCCCATTTTTGCGACAGTTGCCATGGAACCCCTTTGTTGAAAATTGAAATGTGCACTTTCCTGGCGGAGCGCGGAAAATCTGCTAAACTCTGTGCCGGGCTGCGCCTCATTAGGCCGCCCAGAATCCGGTGGCCAAGGGAGCAGCAGCAGTAGCAGCAGTAGCAGTAGCAGCAGTAGCAGTAGCAGCAGCAGGCCCATTACCACGCCCATTAATGCAAATTAAAACGCAATGCAGACATATGCCCAAAATCAAGACTCGCCTGCCGGGCTCATCCACATTTACATCTGGATGCGAGTCCTCGCCTTCGTTCGCCTCGGTTAAGTTAGGTTCGGATGTGTCACAGCGCATTATCATTCATAAATCAAAACATGGAAATGGTTTGGCAGGGAGAGGGGTTGCATTCAGCAGGACTACCCTCTCACCCCGCACCCCGCACCTCGCCCTGCACAGTCTAATAAACATGTAAAAAATGTTATGAATAAATTAAGACATTTCGGCTGTCAGCTTGGCTTGAAGGGGGAAGCGGACGCCTCGGGGTGGCTGCTGCTCACTTTTTATTATGCTTCGATGATTAAACTCGCATTACGCACAGGGGCAGGAGTTTAAAGAGTCCTCCTGGCAAGTGCCGAGATTGAGCTGTCAAGTGTATGCAGGATTTTAGCCAGAAAAGTGTGCAAAAAGGGAACGGAGCGAACTGAATCTCTCGAGAAGTGAAATTCAAGTAAACCCCGAGCCGCGGAGGGAGCTGCATGCGGTAGGCCACCGGCGGAAGACAAACACGGATGTGGCAATCACTCCGTGGGATATATAATCCCGATCCTGTCTAGCCGAGACTTTTAAAACGAAAATTCATCAACACGTCAGTCGTCCATCCATCTATCCGCCCGTGGAGCAATGCCAGCCAAAGCCATTCCACTCCGTGTTTTCTTAGGAACGAACGCCACCCAAAGCGTTTTCCATTTGCCCCAAAACACACACAGGGAAGCCGGGGGACTGGCAACGCGGTAAACGTTTTGTCTTATATTAAATATATATATTTATATTTTGACAGAGACGGAGGCAGACAGGGTGCCGGGCAGGGGGAACGAGTTGGTGCGTCTTCAATTACGACACGCGCGTTGAAAATAAAATTTCAGCAGCCTTGACTCACCAGCACACAGGGAGAAATTAATAGAGATCAGATCAGAGATCTGGAATCAGAAAGAATATACCATTGCAACCTATTTATTAGAAAGCAAGCACTCCTGTGAATTTCAAATCAATCTAAATTTCTTACCCTTTGGGAATGCCTAACTAGGGAAATCAAGTTAATAAACTAAAATCGCTTTAGCTACCAAGATTCTCATCCGATTAAGTCATAATTTGGTATGCGAAGAGACAATAGTCAGAACTCTTTCCTGACAAGGAAAAGGTTCAGCACTTTACCTTGGAAGTGAGTCATACAACAAGCTTAAGTACCTTCCTATTCCATTCCTAAAAAGTCCTTTAATAAACCAGCCTTTTCCTAATTAATCTGATATTATTTCCTACAGACTTCTCGCAGTGCCTTCCCGCTGCTTCCATATGGGGCATGTCACCGGCCGAGCATAAGGCGGCGACTCTTGTGCTTCTGCCTACCGCAGATGGCTGCGTCCAGAGCCAAAATACAGAGTGGAACGGGGATTCATATGCTTACGCCCCGATGGGGAGTGGGGGAGAAATCAACGCCACAAATGGACAACACACGTGGGTATCCCAGATGACGGGATTGGGCTTGGGACTGGGCCACGCCAAGCCCCCTGGCAACCTTTCGGAGGCTGTTAAAAAGCCAAAGTCGAAATAGCTGCGAGAAAGTAAAGCCGCTCGTAAAACTCAAACGAGGCGCGAAGAAGCACAGCCGAGGCTGGGGAAGGCAGCGCAAAAACATGGCGCCAAATAACCGCAGCCATAACGATGCTCCCCGCCTTGGAGTCCTCGGATTCCTCGAAGGACCCGCACAACAGGACCATGCGGCGACGTTTGCCGCCATTTTGTAGAAGAAAAGTGCATATAATAAAATAAAATAGCAACACGAACAACACACACGGCCACGAGCAAGAGCGGAGAGGTGGGTCACAAAAAATGGCACGGCATTAAAACCGAACAGAGCTTGGGTTCTATAGCGAACTGGAACACTCTACTTGCGGGATCTAAAATTAAATTAATCTGAAATTATAAGCATTAAGATGTAGCTATAAGCTAATAGTCTTAGGAACTAAACCACATTTGATTATCGGTTTTTTACTTGAAGTCCTAAGTGGTCTTCTTTAAAAACTGGTAATAAGCACAGCTTTAGAAGTGCCACAGAATTCGCTGTAGGTTCTAAATTATTCTAAATAAATAAGTAAATAATAAATAATTAATAAATAATAAATAAATGTACACAGAATTGGGGAAATTAATTTAAAATGATTTTAAAAGTCTGCTACCAAATATCACGCTTCAGAAAAGCATATACATGTACACAGAATTGGGGTCTTTCAAGATATTATAGCACACTTTTGGACACATTTTTAAATGATTTCAAATCCACATCCTTCAAAATACTATAAATTTTACATGTTATTAACTATTAAAGATTGTACAGCTACTTTTAAACAAACAAACACCTGATATAATACATTTACAGATCAGAATCTCTTCAAAACCTCTTCGAAAACCCCTCAAAAAGTCTACATACCCCTCCGAGCAGAGACTTTTCACGATTTGGGGAGTTTTTGAGTCTAGCACCGAAGCCACTGAAAATGGGCGCCCGTGATTTGGCTTTCCCCATTGTGTGTAACTGTGTGTGCGCGGAAAAGTAGAAAATGGAAAATGGCAAGCGAATGGGAATGTCGCCGAGCAAGCATCGTAAAAAATTATGCCCAACGTAAGGATCCATCCGCCTCCCCACTAAATATATACATATACTATATATGAGGCGAAAGGAATATGGGAACACATAGGGACCTAGGAGCGAATGGATATATGCACGGGGAGGGGCGGAACCAAATTGCGTTCTTATGGCACTTTAGTGGCAAAATCAAATTAGAATTTATGGAAAGTCCGCCGCCGCCCAATCATAAATGCGGCGTCAATGGAATTTCCGCCCCACAAAAACCATTGAATAGCCATAACCTTAAGGAGGAGGCGACGTTCTTGGTGCTCGGTGCTAAATGACCTTTACTGCTGGGGGAAATACTTGGGCCAGAGATTTTTAGTTTGCCTCGTAAACTCTCACAGGCGAGGATCAGGACACGGCAGAGACTCCTCTGGATTGCTGGCTTGTGATGTCCTCCGCCGCCATCTGTTCTTCTTGCTGTTGTGGGCCACTTGAGGGCATTACTCATGCCACATTTGGCGCGATTCAAGTGCTTAGCGTGTTAATTTGCACCAGTTTCAGTTTCGGTATCAGTCCTGGGCCAGGATCCTGAACAGGGGATGCAGCCGGGACTCTATCTGCTCTATAACTAAACAGCGAGGGTTGCTCCTCAGCCCGGAGGCCGCGTGTTAAGCCCTCACAATTGCCATTTGATTGAGTGATGCGTCAGTTGGTCCTTGTCCTTGTGTCCTTGCGCCTGTTGTGTGTTTTGTGTTGTTCCTCCGTCTGTTTATCTCCTCCCCCTCATAATAATCACCCTCTACTGCCTCCGTTTGCGCATTAGGTGCACTCGGAAAAATACTACTGCCCACTCATAGTAATTGTCACGATCTTGAAATAATAATATAGTTTTCATACTTTTAGGGATCTTAAATAGTGATTTCTAAGCTAATTTATTATTTAAGACCGAATTTTTATATATATTCTTTAATAGCTTTCCCAATTATTGCAATAAATTATTCAGAGATGCCACAGAAGTGTTTTGGTATCTGAAACCATTTTAGAAAAGTGCCAAGAATGCAATGGTCACATTGATATTTGTGTTTTTCTAGCAATCAGAATCAATCAAATCAATTAAATAAATATTTATATTCATGGATACTTTGAGTCATTTTAAATCAAAACAAATGAGAGACTGTTGCTTACTTTAAAGAAGACTGATCCTAGTTTGTATTTAAGAGAACACTATAAGAAATAGTAATTAGATTGGATGCAGTACAAAGGCAGTTCCAATTATTTTCTCCAAGTGTGCTCGCAGAACCGAAAAAAAGCGAAGCAGGACGGATGTTGTGATTTAATAGAGGGTGCATTATCATTATCATCCTAGAGAGATATAGTACTTCGCATCTGACGAGCATTAAATTAACTGTAACCGGCACTGCACTTTACACATTTTACATATGTCGCCTCTGCCAGAGAGACAACTTCATCTTGGTGGGTGGTTTTCCTCCTCGCCCTTCAAAAAATGATCCCCAGAGAGAGGAAAAACCCAAAACAGAGCGGAGTTGGGTAAAAAAAAGTGGAGGCAGGGGCCGAAAATCAAAGCGAATGCACTCTCAAACGAAAGCAGTGCCTCGGCCTCGAACTGAGCCTGTAGGTAATTCAATAGCCGAAAGCCGGTGCCGCTCCCCCATCCGCATCCCAATCCCGTCCAGCCTTTGACATGCGGCGGAGCTGGACAGGCACTCATCAAACTTTTGACATGCAGCTCAACAAGGGGAAGAGCTGCTCAGGCCGCTCCTGCTCCTGTTCCTGCTGCTGCTGCTGCTGCGCCTTTTTGCATGCAAAATGTCAGCGCATATGTCAGACTTTTGCATATGACCGACCGACCGACCGACCGAGCGACCTTCTCGGGCTATGCCATAGCGAGAGTTTACTCTGGAGTTATCCCTTGAGTTCGGAGATATGATATTACAGAACAATCTTTATAAAAAAATGTAGAAGGATATTCACCAATAGGTACTCAACGATAGATTCCTTACTAATTGATTCTCACCGATAAATTGGTGTTTTTATTGGTGAGTGTATATGGGTGAATATATTTTGGAGAACACCTATTGGTGAGTTTCTATTGGTGAGTATTTTTGAAGAATGTCTTATGGGTAATATCTATGGGTAAGTAATGAGGCAGTGTCTAAACTCAGTTGGTAAGAATCCGTTGGTAAGTATATACTGGAGAGTATCTATTGGTGATAACATCAATTGGTGAGTATCTATTGTTGAATATCGGATGAGTATCTATTGGTGAGAATATATTGGGAAGTATCTATTTGTGAATATCTCTTCCTAAATGTTTAGTGGTGAGTAACTCTATTATTAAAGGATATATCTCACAACTGAAAACCAACTTTTAAACTCACTTTCTGAACTGCTTTCCGAAACTCCTGCCTTCACCCTCGCAAATCTGTATTTTTTCCTCCTGTCCTGTTATGGCGAAATGCATTTTGATGCAAATCTACAGCGAAGTTTTGGGCTTCACTTCTTTTGAGCTGCTACTCTGACCCTTGACCCCTCCGACACTCCACCCGCTTGGCCTGCTCTTCACACTCACGCTGCACGGAATGCAGGATATTTCCAGGATATGCCGTGTGCCTGTGCTATGATGTCTTTGTAACTGTAATTGATGCTGACTTTTTGACAGTTTGAATGTCGAAAAACGAGCAGATGAGCAGCGAATAACGAAAACTGAAAACGAAAACCGAAACCGAAACCGGAACTCGAATAGAAATAGAAATTGAAACTGAGCTTCGCCATTCGAGGAGTTTTGACTGCAGCCACAGTTACAGCCTCAGACGGGGGTGGGTCCTCCAGCAGGGTGGACGGGGTGGAAGTGACAACTCTGATTAGTTGTGTGACACTTTTGTGATTTGAATTCAATTATGACATGCAAAAGACCCCTTTTGGCAGTGGCAGGTGGTTGTCGGGTGCGGCAGGAAATCAATCAACGTGAATCGGAGCGGCTACAGGAGGAATTAATCAAGAATACATTTCCTATTATTTATCTTTAATTAAATATTTTTAATTGAGCCTGGGAACGATATAATTATATTTCTAGGCTACAAATCAGGGCACTTATTTGAATACCAAGAACTTGGACAGTGAGTGGAGGCAGTGAGTATTCCTCTCTCCTTCTGGCCATAAATTTCCAGCGAAAGGAAATTCTACCTCCCACGACTTTCCACGCCCCCTGCCCCTTCACCATTTTGGGGGTAGCTAAAGGATCAATAAACACACACCGTTAAGAGTCAATATTTTGATTTTCCGCGCAGGCGAGGGACAACAAACAAAAGGGAGCGGCGCACCGAGCAAATAGAAAACTTCGCCAATGTCAAACAGAAAGCGAAGGAGACGGCGGCAGCAGCAGCAGCAGCAGCAGCAGCAGCAGGAGTTTTCCCGGGTTTTCCCTACGCTCCTCGGCCTTTGTCAAAAAGAATCAACAGAGACGGGAGGGGGAACTGAAATCGGATATTAAACGCCGCACAGCTAGAATAGAGGGAAAAGAAGCGACCCAACAAAGGCGAAACAGGAGAGGCCGAAGGATATTTGCCAAAAGCGGCGATAAGAGAAGAGGAGAACAAAGGACCCAAGAATGAAATTAATACATTTGACCAGAGATAGGAGAGACGCAGGAGGAGAAGGACAGGCAGGGCTGTGGCCATGTCTAGTTTAAGGTCTAGATAGTTGCTCTAATATGTCGATGGTAAAATAAAACCCACATGACACAGGCACGTGTGTGTGTGTGGATCTCCAGATATTGTCCTTGTAATTGAGCCAACAGTATCTATTTGCACTGGGCGAAAAATAAAGCTAAGGCTACTGCCCCCCAAAGATGGTATAAAGTTCAGTAATAAATGGTGTAAATTAAGAAAATGTTAAAGAACTTAGGCAGGAAACTTGAACTCTTTAAAGTATGTTTTTGCTTTGATAAAAGCTTTAATTGGATTTTTTTCCTGATAAATATTAGTAAATAAAATTATGCCAGAATATTTAAATGGAATACTAAATGGAGAAGTTATTAATCAGGTCATTAATCTAAGAAATTCGACCTCCTTTAATAATAATCTCTGCCTTTACGAATGCCTTGGAAATCCCATATTCATTGCCTTTGCTTTTTAGCTCTCAGTGCAATATTGTTAACAATGTCAATTGCAAAGTGCAGGCCACAAAAACTTTGGCACAGACACACAAAGCCAAGCCAGGCCTGGCCCTAGTCCTCGCCCTGCTGGGGCTGTGAATGCAAGCGGCTCCAAAGGCCATAACTCCAAATTGGCAATTCGATCTGGTTACTTAAAGGGTAATTAAATTAACTGCCGCACAGCAGCAGTGCAGCACAGCACGGAAGTAACTCTGCCAGCGTGTCGTCCTTGCTGACATCCTGCCAGTGGCAGCGGCCGCCGGAGCAGCGCCGAGCGGATTCGGCAGACAAACAAAGGGACGGACACGCGGAGAGACGATTTTTCCATATGCATATTTCATTATGAATGCTTTTTTAGGGGTGGCAAAAGAGGTAAAGGGGTTCCGGTTTCCTGGTCTCGATTCCGGGCCCGGACTCAAGGGTGTTTGCCTTATCGCGTGCCAAATCATCGTTATGATTGCCCGATGCTGCCTCCTCTGCTCCGCTGGCTGGGAATTGATGATCAAATCATGATTAAAATATATTTACAGCCCCGGTTTTTTACTGGGCTGGCTAATGACTGTGTTGATTAATTATGAATCAATTACATTGTAAAAGATAGCTCGCAGATATCCGTGCTCAGCTCATCATCATCTCCTTATCTGTTTCCCAAAAGGTGCCAGAGCGATGCGAATCAAATTTGTCATGCTTTAGGGCAGGGCGGCCTGACACTTTCCGGCAGAGGAGGGCGGCAGAGGCGGACAAGTACGATTTATGGTTGGGATTAAGGTTAGCCACGAAGGCTAACCGGGGATATACTCGGGTGAGAGGAGGAGACTCCCAATCGATTCCAATGTGTGTTATGATTAATGGCTAAGTGTGATCTACAAGGAGGGGGTTTTTCATGCTAGCCAAGATTGTGAACTAGATTTGGATTTTTAAATAAAAGCAGGTTAGGGAACTTGGGTTATTTGAAGAAAGATTAAAATAAATAAAATATTCAGGGCTGCCACAGAATTCGCTATGTATTCAAAACTAATTGAAAAGGTGTCTAAAAAAAAGCAAGGAAATATTTTGTAACCTTTTATAGCCACCTCAAATATTGGGTTTTACATATAATAATATTTAATTCCTCGTTCATTTTAATTCAATTGACTAAGTATTTTATGTATTATTTCCTATAAAAATGTATATATTTACGTATCTGCTTCGAACACGACAATAAGCCCTCTAAGAAAAAAGAAACTCTTCAACAATGAAGTTTTTCTTTTACAACAAATTGCTCAACAACTTCCCAGAAAAGCTGCAACCAAAGTTTCTCCTCCTCCTCTCCATAGAAAGGACGAAAAACCTTCGACTCAAAATAGAAGTTCCGCTCTTTTGTCTCTGTCAACTTTTAATTCGATTACACGAACTCCTCGAAAACTTTATTCAAATTAAGAAAACAATATATATATGCCAGCTTGAGCGAAAGCTCAGAGCGCAACCTGAGCAACAATTAAAAGTAAACAAAAATTTAATTATGCAGCCAAAAGGAGGGGCGGAGCGAGAAGGTGGGAGGCTGCAATTGAGTTAGGCAAAAAATTCAAAAAATGTTTCGTGGCCAGACTGTTGATGATGATGACGGAAATGCAGAGCAGAACAGCCGGAACCGGAAGGGGGCCGCACCCGCAGCAGAAGGCAGAGGAAGATGGCGGACCATTCAAGTGCGGCGAATTGAATTTCTCATTCAGGCAAAGTTTCTTCTTTTTCGTCGAGCAAAATGGCGCAAGGTGCTGGAATATGAAAGGGAGGGCGGCCTGCCGGGGGTTGTTTCCACAAAAATTATAGTCAAAAGAAAATTTGATTTTGCAAACTCACACACACACACATACACCTACACAGCACCCACACAGTTGCAGGCGCTGTGTAATTGAATTGAGCGCCGAAATGCGCGCTACGAAAAATGGCAGTTGGCATTAAAGGCGAGTAAGCCGGAGGAAGGACGAATAAAAGGACCAAGGCAGCAACCACAAAAGGCTGTAAAGAACACACACCCACACACAACAATGGCTGCTGGCTAATAAAATAAACGAAAAGCTTTTGTAAGCAAATTGAAAATATAAACAAACGGAAAATTGATAAAGAACACAAAAAGGAGTACACAGCAGAAATAACAGCAAACAAAATGGAATAATAAAAAGGCCAGAAAAAGTATATATACAAAAACCATCTAGGGATGTCACTGAAATTGGTCAGAGAGCCCAGGACAAACACAACACACACAGACAAAGGATAAACAAAAGCCGCCTCACACACAGAAGGAAAGCCAGCCAACAAAAAAGGAAACAAAAACAAGTGCAAAAAGCAGCCAACAAAAGCCAATTCACAAGTGGAAAATGCATAACAACAAAGTTTATTTTTTGTTATATTCAAAGAAAGGAGGGACAGCTCAAAAAACAACAGATAAAACTAACTTGTGCCTTAAAACATTAAACACTGCACATAAGAGCAGAGAGAAGATATACTTTATAGGGAATTTTGGTAAAGTCTTGTATATAATTAAAAATACCTAAAAAGCCTAACAAGTTGCTTAGATCATTTATAAAATGCAGTCTATATACTATGCAGTTAATATACTATAAAATATAATATATTGTACATAAAATACAATTTGCATTCATTCTAGATTAATCAACAAGAACGTGAACGAATCGCATTGATTTCGGCATTAAAAAATACAACATTCATGAATCCTAATAAATCCAATTAAAGTATTATAAGGAAAATTTCACTTTCCGTTTATTTTATAAATTTATGCACAGTTGCAACACAATTCACAAGTTTCCCCTTTATTTTCCGTGCACAAAATATAAAAAATAAACAAAATGGCGTCTATATGTATTTGGGAACTATAGAAACGTCAACAATAAACAACAATTCGATTAAAACTTTTGTGCACAAAATGAGCTCAAATTAAAGGAAAACAATCGAGGCGAGAGAGGGAAGGGGGATGAGGGAAGGGAAACCGATGGGACAGACCCGGAAGCTCCGCAATGGACGACGCAGCATTAAAGTTTATTCTTTTTCGAAATTAAAGCACGCAAAAAGCCAATAAAGGCGACGAAGGCCATAAAAAAGAGTTTCAGCAGCATTTTTAAAGCAGATCAGCCTGAAGTAAAGAAGGCTGTAAGAGATACAGAAGAGGTAGTACTGTAATTACAGTAAAAACATCTAATGTTTAACCATTAGACTTTGCTTTAAATACCCTAGTTCTTAATTATATATGAAATAAGATATTTAAATTTTTGTTGAATTTTTAGGGGTTTTCTGAAGCAAATTTAATGCATTAACCAAAAAATAAAGCATGTTAATGATTCTTAAATTCAGTAATAAATATTCTGTTTCGAGTTGAGATTTTAAGTGCTTAAAATTATTTTTTAAGTTAGCTAGACGTAAGATTAAAAATATCTTCTTTTCACAATTAATTATCTAAGTTACGAATGTATTTTATTAATAAAAAATATATATAAAATGAGTTTAGGTATAACACGTATTAAAACAAAAAAGTTGCAAAGTATGTGGTGCGATAATAAATGTAGATTATTGTTTATGTTGTGGAATAAAAAAAATCTTAAATCAAGGAAAATGTTCCTAAAAAATATGAATATTTAACTTTATGAAATTGAAGAAAAAATTATATATAATTCGCAATAAATCATCCGAATTATGACCCAACTGCTCCGCATCAGAGTGACCAACTAAATACGAATTAAAATTAAAAATTATATTTTTTAAATGTCAAGCGCCAGGCAGCGACGCAGCAGCAGTGACGACGACGCAGGCAGCGCCGCAGTCAGCCTTCGCTATCCCGCTCGCACAGACACGCCCTCTCTCGCTTTTGGAAGCGAGCGAAAGGGATGGCCGTACGACAAAGCGAACTCTAGACATCCCGTTTTTGCCCATACACACACACACACACACACACCAAGAGCACTGGAGTTTTTCGAACTCGCTTTTCGAACTCGAGTCATTTCCCCTCTTTGCAAGCTTGTTTTTGTTGCTGCGCGCACAGTTGGCAGCAGTTGTAGGAATAAACCGCCGTGGTAAGCACTTGTTGTTGCTATTGTTGTACTCACTTTATCATGTCCGGCAGTCGTTCCGGCACTTTTGGGTGGGTGTTCTTCTTCACGTAACTGGAGGACAGCGCCTCGGTGCAGGCCAGCATTAGCTCCGTGGACAACTCGACCGGATGTTGTGGTGATTTTTCTTCGGGTAACTGCAACAGATCAAAAACGACCAAGAAAAGTAAGAGAGCAGCGGTAAAAAGGAAGCAGAAATCGAAGAAATATTACAAATGCTGCTCGCGCACACAATTGTTGCGTGCTTTTTGGGGCCGACACCCGCCCGCAAGTGAAATTCCTCGGCTTGTGTTTAAATTAATTATCAACTTAGGCATTTAAACAGCAACAACAGGCAGACGGACAGAGAGAGAGACATCCACATCAATCAAAATGTTAATTGATGTTTCTTTCTCTTCCTCTCCCGCTCTCTCCTCTACTTGCTTACAGTTAACTTTTCACTCTGTTGCGCCCTCTTCGCTTCTTTCTCAACGCTTTGCCTCTCCTTCATTACAAGACAAGCGGCGCGCGCGCTGATCCATCAACGGTACAGTAGAAGAAGGTGAAAGGGGGTAGGAGAATAGGTAAGAGAGGTGAAAAGTAGGCGGGGATGGATCAACAATAAACACGAGCCAAGTTAACAATGCAAAGCCGCAACAACAACTCCAAAGTGCGATGCGCAATAAAAATATTTTTATAGATTAAAATATAAAAAGCAAAATAAAAATTGCATGAAAAATCAGAATTGTTGATAAAAGCGACTTATTGATACCCCTTTTAGCGGGACTTTTAAGATATTATCAGTGTTGTACAACGATTTTGGATTTTATGAAACTATTTTGCGGAATAAATGTTTCTAAGTTTTAAATATTTTATATTATTGATATTAAAACAGGAAATACTTAACTAAACATTATGTATATTCTAGGTCATCTTGTCGGATGTAAGACTTGAAAGCTAAAAGTTTAAACTAAATCAGTGGTTGACACGGCATGCATCTTTGGCTTGGTTTTTTGTTAATTTATTATCGTATTTATATAATAATGTTATTTTGAAATTTTAACAAAGCTTTTCCTAACTATTTAAACACGAATCAGAACTAAGAACTCTCTCCTTAAATTAAAACTGAACTAAATGGAAAAGTCTATTAAACTGCAGAGAAAATGTAAAACCAATAAAAGCTACCATTTATGTATTTAAAATAAGCCTTAAAAATGTCTAAACCTAGAACGTATGGAAATATTTAAAGAAACCTAAATCTGTCATTTTTCCATCATCCTCTTGAGTTTATAATACTCTTTTACACTCCCCGAGTACCAATGCGTAATTATTGAAAAAACATACATCCAAAATATAAAAAATATGAGCGGTAAAAAAGCATTTATTGGGTGTGTGAGTGAGTGGCTTTTTATGCGATTTAACGATTGATTTAACAACAGCCGCAAAATACATATATAAATTTACTCGCTGGCTGAATTGCCCGGTAAGGGAAAAGCGCTCGAAAAGACTTAGGGAAGGGACATGGGACGCGCACCGACGCCGACCTAGTGCTTAAAAATTGATAGGCCGAGCGGGCAAGCGACAAGAGCGCACGAGGCCAGTAAATAAAATTCAAATAAAAATGCCAAACAACAAAAGGCAGCAGCGCCAAATAAAAGCGTCAAAGAAATGGCAAATAAACAATGCCCAAACAAGCAAAAACAAAGCCGGAGCGCGAAACATAAACTTTAAACAGGGCCAGAAGTGTACCAATGGGAGGACGACTTGGAAATGCTCTTACTATTATAAGAATTACAGTGCCTAGCCAGTTATTACCTTTCATTAGTTTCTAAATATGAATACACTTCAAACAAAGTTTTACTTGGTCCAAAAATAACGAATAACGGCCACTGATGTCTATTTAAATTATTTATTCATTTTGTGTAAATTTTTACTTACTTTACTGTTAATTTCAAAATAAAAATTCGATAAAAATATGCCTAAGAACCTGATATTAAAATTTTTTAGACCCGAAAGAGCGCCTATAACAAGGCCATCAGGAATTCACAATAACCCTTGGCTGCATTTTCCTTAGGTTACAGACAGAGACATAAACGCGGCCAAGTGTTAAGTGGCTGCCAGGCAGGACTATAACGCCTGCCAAGTACGAATTTATACTGTATACGCGACACATCCGACGTGGCCTGGGGAATAGCTACTTGCCAACTTCGGCGACTATTCCAACTCCCTGCTCCAATCGCAAGTCCCAGTCACCAAACCCAAAGCAGTCCCCAAACCCCTGCTGGCGCGAGGACGTCTGCCTGGCGACACTTTTATTGTGGAAGCCGTTTTTGAGTTGCCAAAAAGTTTCTTAGGACGACTTTTTATCTGAAAACTTACCTGGAAACTCTTGCTGATGGCATCGAACATAACGGTTATGGAATTGCCCAGCAGAGCGTGACGAGCAATCTGAGGACACACGGAGCAGGCATTCCTATACAGCTGAACAGCCAAGTGAACGGACCTGCAAAGAATTATTAAATTAAATGAGTGTATTTTCATATTTTTAGTTAATTAAGAAACCTACTTCCTGGACACGTCAGTGTTCTCCTGGAGACCCTTGCTGATCACATGGTTCGCCACTACGCCCAAGCCATCCATGCAGAGGAAGGCCTGGAAGTCAAAGGTCTGGGCCTTGGGTATCACACGCAGGAGGTTGCCCAGAGCCCTCTCCAATCCCTGAGCACCGCCACCCTTAACCACCAGATTCAGCAGCTTGGGCACCGTACTATCACGTTTAACATAGGGCGGCAAGGGCTCCATGGCCTCCAAATACTCAGTGGCGCTGGAAAAGAAACAATTATTATTAGGAAAGAAACATTTTAAAAAGTCTTCGAATAAATTGATTAGTTAGTTAAAGGAATTTATGCTCCGTTTAGAGGGAATAAGAAATGTGCCTACTTCCTTGAAATGTTAAATAGCTGATTTCTTCCTGAAACTAAAACTTACGCATCCAAAGAAGAAACCCAACAGGCAGACAGACAATAAAGTTTTAACGATATTCAGCAGAAATTTAATACTCGCGAAATAACAAAGAAATTAAGTAAATAAAAAAGAATAATCAATTTAATTTCCGCCATTAAAAGCCAAGTTTACTCACCACTGACTCATCCGCTGCTTGAGCTTCTTCATCTTCTTTTTGTAGCTCCTCGAATGACCAGAGATTCCCCCCACATCCGAGAGCGTAGAGGACAGATCGCAGTCTTCATTCGTGGTGCTTGTGCCATTTCCGTTCAAGCCATCCTCCGCATCGTCTTCGTCCTGGTCGCCCCGACCCTCATCCGCCTGCCGGGTGGGCATGGTGAGCTCGAGGGCACGCTGGCGTATGTGCTCGATGTTCTCCTCATGCCGACGAGCGGACTCCAGTTGCTTTTGCAGGATCTTGCGCTGCAGCTCCTCGGTGGTCTGTTGTTGTTGGACTTGTAGGGCCAGCAGCCGCTCCTCCCGATCCCTGGCCTTTTCCCTGGCCAATGCCTGACGCTGCTTCTCCTTCTGCTCCTGCATCTTGCCAATCCTTTGCTCCTTTTCCAGTCTCGTTTCATTCATTTTCTCGAGCTTTAAGAGGCGTTCCTTTTCCAGAGCTTGCCGACGTCTCTCCACAGCAGCTTCTTTAGCCAGCTTTTCTTCGACTCTCTTCTGTCGTTCCTGCTCTAGATCCTGGAGCCTGCCCTCTGTCTCTTTGGACGATTCTAAAAGATCCAAGCGCTTGTTTTGCGCTTCAATGTTCTTGATAAAGTTGATTTCTTTCAGTTTCTTATCCTCATCGTGTGCCTTTTCGATAATCTGCCTGAGGTATTGTTCTCTGTTCTCCGCTGCTCTTTGGAGTCTTCCCTGCATCTTCAGGCGTTTGTCTTCAATGAGTTGCTTCTTCGCTGCCTTGACATCCTCGACACGTGCAAACAGTTGTTGCAGCTTGGCGGCCTTCTCCTGCTGGAGGAGATTCCTTTTTTGCTGGGCCCTCGCCTGCTTCGCTTGATATTTCTTCAGAGTTTCCTGCAGAGACCGTCGTCGTGAGGGAGAGGATAGCTTCTGATGCAGCTCCTGGGCTCTTCCCGGATGCCTGGCCACATAGGCTTGTAGTGTTGCCAAAGCCTCCGCCCGTTCGTTCCACGACATATCCGATAATAACGCCTGATATCTCAGTTCCAAGCTGGCATTCTCATCATCGCTCATGGTCACGAAAACAGCGGAATCATCACCGCCAGCACCCAGTTCCTGCTCTTCCAGCTGAACTTCACAATCTGTCTCATCCGTTTCCGTGTCCACATCGATTTCCGTTTGCTCCAGCTCACGAATCTGCCGTTCCAGCGACTCTTGCACCTCTACGAGCATCCTCTCGTTGCGCTCCTCCTCGTTGTCATCCGCAATTTGCTCTTCAATCTCATCACAGGCACTGAGAATGGAGGAGGCATTGGGCTTGTTAAGGCTGCCATTTGGGAGTTTGCAGTGTGCAATGCTCTCGTAGAGTTCGCCAATGGTCTTGGAGAACTCACAGTTGGTCTGGATCTTGATGTCAATCTTGTTGTGGTCTTCGTTGCTAGCTGTGAGAGAGAAAAAAGGAATCAATTTTATGTTGCTTAAGACAACTCAGGATACTCACACTCCACGACAGTTTCGGCGGATGACGAGCTGCTGTTGGTGCTCTGCTTGTTGTTGTTGCTCAGCTCCTTTTGCTGGAGCTTCCTCAGCGCATTCTTCTCGCTTCGCATGTACTCCTTGTGCAAGGATGTCATCTTTAGACCCGTAAGATCTGATTTTTGTCTTTTGATGATAGAAGTGCGGCCGATAGATGCACTTAATGGAATTACTGGCTTTTTTTCGGTTTTATCTGCCTTCTCTGGCTTGTCCTGCTTCTCCGGCTTCTTGACTTGACTCGTGGTGCTCCTCTGCGCGGGAAATGAGTTGACCTTCGCCTTGGCATTTTTGATTTCTGGCCGGGAAGAGTTTGCCAGTGTTGCCTTGGCCTTAGTTTTAGCCTCTCCTGCTGCTACTCCCATTTTGCTTGGAATGGTCTTGCTGGCACCTGCGTCTCCCTTCTGCTTCTCCTTATTTTGGCCCTGCTCCTGCTCCTTCTCCCTTTGCTGCTCGTTTAGCAGCGTCAACGTAGGCAAGCTGGCATATCCTGTCGGCTGATTGAACCTGTTGGCCCAATGCATGCTGGTCCTTCTGCGATTCTTCACGGTCAACCAGCCATCGTTGGCATCTGTGGGCAGTTGGAGATGTTTCTTGGGCTCGGAATGCCGTTCTTCCGCCTTTAGAGTGCTCCTTGAGTTCGATAACTGCTCATTGCTAGCTTTTAGAGTGGAGGTGGAACTGCCAATATCCTCCCGCGAACTGAGCCTGGACGAAGCCGCTGTTCGAATCCTGGCAGTGCTTAAAATGGAAGTGGTAATGGTTCGCTTGGGCAAGGTTTTGCTGCTGCTACTTCCATTGATTTCTAACATAGTCCTGGAGCGTGCCGACAGTCGGGAAGCCACATTATTGGGCGGACCATTGCACTCGGTTTTACTGGAGGGCCTCGGGGGTGGCTGTAGTCCACTTTTGCCTGAAGTTTTGGTTGCCACAAAAGCAGCAGCAGTTGCTGGGAGCTTCGAGCGTCGTAATCCATTCACAGGTAACGGCGCCTTTAGCTGTCCTTGCTTGGATGCTGCCGCTCCTGCTGCAGATGGTCCCTTGATAGCACCGGTTCCTCCTCCTCCTCCCCCAGACTTCTTTACAGGACGATTTAGGACACTGGAGTACTTGAGGGGACTGTTTTGACTAGGAGCATTTCCCGATATGGCCATCAGGGGTTGTGGCTTCTCCGGAAAGGGTTTCAGCAGTGTGCTCGGTGGCGTGGGCTCCTTGTTGGCCTGTTGGTTAAGCAAGGCATTTTCCATGCTCTCCAAGGAGGCCACAGTCATATCCAGTGCTGTGGGCTCGGGAAGAGTTTCTTCTATGGAAGAAGTCTCCCCTTCATTGGGGGTTTCCTCACTGGTTTCAGCTGGATTGTCTTGTATTTCCTCTGTATATTTCTGTGCTTGTGGCACTGGAATGGTTACTGCCTGCTCATCACTCTTTGCCTGAGCCGCCTCCTCTCGTTCCTCTGCCTCTCTACGCATCTTCTCCCTCACGTCGGCTAGCGTCAAGTGTGGATCCTCTAGATCCGTTTGGCAATACTGAGTGTTTAGCTGCACATATGTAGATTTATCGCCGCTGAGATCTAGTGGGCACTCCATATTATCCGATTGAGAGGACCCTTGGGTAGCTCTCTTGCTGGCTGCAAACAGTTCTCGAACATTCAGACGCATTGCACCCTTCGGCACTTGATCGTAGGCCCGGAGAAGTTTTCTGGGCGAGATCTGGCCGGGTTCGTAGGAGGGAGAGGTTTTGCCCGACTGAGAGCCGCCAAGAACCAAAGCTGGACTAGATTTCCCCGAGTTATTGGGACTGCAGAGGCTCTTGGTACGCACTCGGGGCGTGGGATTGCTCTTGCGCACTTCCCAGGCCAAGCTCTGGGGTCGCTGTTGTAGCGGCCGTGATTCGTAGTCCCAGGATACTTTAAACCATTCGCTAAGTGCCTTAAAGTCCCTCACATAGTTCTCTAGCACGAGTATGGCCTCCTGGCAGCTGGATATGTTTTCGTAGCACTCCACTGTCTGGTAGATCTCGTTCACAGCTCGCTGGAGATTGCCAAAGAGCAAGGCCCAGTATCTGGCCTGCAGCTCGGACTTCTTATCTCTGCCCGTGGAGGCGCTGCGCACGCGTGGCCCACTGTTTCCTCCGCCTCCTCCTCCGCCAGCACTCCCCGAGGACTTCAGTCGCGGCGATGTGGTGGGCGACTGGCAGTTTTTGGGAGTGCCGCCGCCGCTGGGCGACTTTGGCGGCGCCATGGGGGGCTTGCGATAACCTGTAGGCCATTCACAGAGATGTAAGTATTAGTAAATCAATGAATAGAAATAACCGATTACTGCTTACCCGGTACTTGAAGTGTTATTAGTTATTGAAAATATGTTAAATTTTGAGTAGAAATAGTGCTTAAATGATGTTCTTTAAAGGCGTTATACAATATACATTTAGTCTTTCAAGCGTAATTTGTAAGATTAGAGTTGCTGACAAACTGATAGAGATCGTAATCTTTAAAAAACCTTTAAGGCTGTCACACTGTTTTGAGTTTAAAAACCTATATTAGTTATTGAGATCTATAATATATAATAATAATATATATATAGCCACCATATGCTCTAGGAGCTCCTCAAGTACCAAGGTATTCAAAAAAAGACAACATATTTCGGCTCTTACAGTCACCGTTCATGAGTACGCCTCCGCTTCCAGCTCCAACAGCTCCGACTGCTCCCGCCGCCGTCACTTCTTCTCCTCCACTCGCGCTCGTTGTTGTCTCATCGCAGAACTGGTAGACGAGCAGATTCTTTGCCTCTCGCCCCTCGCGACTCAATACCTCTCGCATTTCCATAGTTTGTTCTGTGCTGTTGTTGTTGCTGTAGTGTTTTGTTAGTTGTTGTTGTTGTCTGGGTTTCGTGTGCTGCCAAAAGCTGCGCTGTCGCTTTCGGTGCCTCTGCCCACGCACAGCTGGTGCAGCTGTTCACGCAACTTTTGGTTTCGTCGCTGTCGGTCCTCACAATCCCACACTGATCCTGAGCTGCTCTGGTCCTCGGGAGGAAAGCGTTGCTCCCGTTACAATTTTAATTAATTATTTCGTTTTTCACGTCGTCGCCTTCTCTTCTATTCGAGGCGCGTCGCTTCTTTGTTGTTTTTGTTGCCACTGCACAATTTCGCAACGCCAGCGGACTCGACAGCATTTTCGACACGATGGCGCTAGCTTGAATATATATATATATATATATATATATCCTCGGCGTAGCTCCTTCCCAATGTTTCACTAAAAAACAGCTGGCTAGTGGTGGTAGTTGGGCAAAATCACAAGTCGATAAGCAGGAAAAGGCTTTAATAATCGAGTGCTACCGAATGATCGAATAAATTCATATAGAGTTGCCATGAACACGACTTTTCGTCACCACTAGTTTCCTATACCATATGAACAGGAAAATTATGAATTTAGCCCAGAATGCAGAATTGCAAAATGTAATTGTTGTAGAAACGGGACCTAACTCTCATTTCCTACTTTGATAAGGTATTTTCCTCTACTGTACATAGAACCAAATAAACATATCAACTGACCGAACATCTAATATCGATATCAATATCGATACAATATATATAAAATATACATTACTATGCAAACAAATCGGATAAATATGAACTACAGAAGAAAATATAAAAATTATTATAAATTAAAACGCATGATTGTGAGCGGATTAGGGCAATCCTTGCCGGAAAAGCGCCCAAAGGATGGGGACCAAACGCTCAACGTGAAAGCCCCAGAGCCAAGAGAAAGAGGAAGTGACGCTGCAATTCCTTCCGGAGACTAAATTGTGAGGTTCGATTCAATTATATAAGGTTTCGTACAATACTTATAAATGATAATAAATAAATAATAAATTTAATTGAGTTCAGAGAACAACCACATTTTCATTCAAAAATGCCGCCCGATCTCAAAGCTCCACCCCGAAAGCTCCTCACGTGCGAGCGAGACAACGGGTGCCCCCACAGAGCAGCACAGCTAGTGCGCGAGAATAATTACCGGCGCAACACTGAAGCGAACGAACTGCTTGAAAGAGCGCGCTGCCAAACCTGCGCGCCTGTTACAATTCCGGTCTAAATCTAAATGATGCTGCTCGCTGCTCTATTTTGCTCGCTTTTTTCGAATTGGAAGCGCCAGCGCAGCCCTGAGATGGAAAAGGCACAAGAACCCGGAGTCGGTACTAGCTCTTTTTCACTTTTCGCACTTTTCTCCTCCACTCAACCCAGTGAGTTTAGTGAGTACTTGCTTCGCCAAATATTCGTTTGTTTCGCGATTCACGAGTATTTTAGAGGGGCATTAGTGCAGCAGATAACCAGAATATAGTTTACTTTCCCGCTGCGACTTAGCCAACACTTATTTTCGATGATGGGCGTTGCGAAAACGAAACCGAAATTTTTGAGAATAGTCACTCGAGCCACACAATTTCGATTCATGGACTCTAACGAACAGGCGGCGAGCAATAGCAGCAGGCTGAGTTGAGTTTGTTGCCCGCTCTCACTCGACGACGGAACCTGCGATTTGGATACAGCTATGACACTGCAATAAAAATTTAAGTAAACTTAAACAATGGTTGGAATTCGCAGTACAGGATGAAGCATTTGGTTAAACACCCCAGCAGTAATTTATATGAAAGCCTTACATTTTTTTTTTTGTATGTACAAAGATTATTTAATAACTAAATATTTAATTTAATTTATTCTATTCGAAATTCCCGCCGCGAAATACTGTGTCATACCCGTATGAGTGTGAATTTCTCATGCCTCAGAGTGTATGTCCGAGTGTGTATGTATGTGGGCGATTGTTTGTTTGCTGAGTGTAGCTGTCTGTTTGTTGATAAAGCTTTGCTCGCAATGGAGTCGATTTGTGGGGACGTGTCTGTGAGCGGGGGAACTTTTGAGTTGTGGAAATTGCGACTTAAATTGAGTGGCGGAAAGAGTTAAAACTCCCGGATATAGGGGATAAATGGGGCGTTGTGGAGGCCTGAAACTGCTAAGAACGCAATAAATATATTTACCTCGATGTAAATTAGTTTTGATTAAAAAGATGCAAAATTGTAACCCCTTATTCTTTTATAAGAATTTCCATTAAGCCTGCAGACTAAATAAAAAAAAGAATTCAGCGCAAATTAATCCAAAAAATGGTCTTTCTGCGTCTGAACTGTAATTTATGTAATTGCACTTAATTTTTTGAAAACTCTGTGAAATTACTCAATATAATCGCTATCATACGCCAACACCCATGCCTGGAAGCGTGAAAAAATCCTTGAACATATTGATGGACCAGGAGTGCAGTAGCCGGAGCAGGAGCATATGGCTCTGCATATCCGAAGAAGTGTGGCACACATAACTGGAATAGCTGCGCTGCCAAGTCAATGCCACATTATCGGGACGGGAACTCGACTTGAAGTTGGGCGGCGGGCAAGTTGGTTGCGGAGTCGGGGAAGTTGGGACACGACATTCGTGGAGCACCCGACACCGACCATTAGAAGAAGCCTTGTCCCAAGGCCACGGGGCAGAGGAGGTGGAGCGAGCAGAGGAAGTGGCTCCAGTTGTCTGGAGCAATTGCTTAGACATTCCTGGAGCTCCCCAAGGCCGCTTTTGGTGTTGCACAGTGGTAAGAAGTCTTGGACTATCATAAGGTAAGAGACCAGAAAAAACCTTAATGTATCTTTCGTCACTTTAATTTAAAATTATATTGGTAAAATGTTTGAACCTTATTACAAACCTCTTTTCACGTTTAAAAAAAAAATATTTAAGCCCTGTTTATTAATTCTAAATGTGATCATATTATACTATAAAATACTTATAAATACTTATAATTCTTAAAATATATATGTACATTAAGTAACTCTTTCAGAAGATTTAATTTTAAGCACAGAAACTTTAAGTTGTTATCATTTGTTCTAGGTAGGCCCTTCTTTTCCGTTCTGGTGCTCGATTTGAATGTTTTGTAACTGTATAATATTATAACGAACAAGGTTTTTCAAAATTTGTTAGCTTATTTTAAATTTTCCGATCCTAACAACTCCCGACCATGCCAATCGTTCCGGTTCCGAAGTTCAACTCGTTGCGAACCAATCCTCTCCAGGGTTTTGAGTATCTGCTCGTTCCTTTGAATTATAGTGTGTATGCCACAACTACTCTGATTTCGGCGATTGGGAACTTCTTGTACCGCTTGATGTCGCCGGTCTTGGGAAGATCCTAATATACATGATAAGGTTTGGCTCTGATACAACTTAATTTTACCAGCCTATTAATCCTCAAAGTATTATAATCCGCATAAGAAATATTATTTTTTACCCAAATCTAGTATGAAAACTAATCCACCGTCCATTGTCAAGATGCAGAGGAAACCTTAGTAAGTAGAGGTTAAAGAAGCCAGACTTGGACACCAAAGGAATTCGATGCGGGGACGACGGACACGACATCCAGCGAGGCAGATGAAGAAGATGTTAACCCGAGCGGATGCAGAGGAAGGCGGCGAAGAGGGACAAGGGCCAGGGACCGTGACCAGGACCAGTCTGGAAGTATGGTGCAAGATGGAGCCGGCGGACGAGAAGGGGCAGCATCACCAGCAGCAGCATAAACAAAACGACCATCAGAGCTAGAGGAACGGAAGAACAATGCACTGGAAAACGTAATCTTCAATTAATTAATTAATTTTAATAAACTAAATTGTGAGTTTTTAATTTAATAACTTATGAGTATATTCATTATCATTATGAATTAATAATGCAAATATAATGCATCAATAATGCAGTCATCTTTCAAGTTATTATAATAATGCTCAAGTAGTTGTAGTGCGACATAAAAAGATAAAACTAGATCCCTTCAGACGTGTATCTTTTACTTCTATGACATATTGTTCTAAAACTAAAAAAAAGATCTATAAGAATTTTCATTATACATTTCATTTTTATTTACCTTTAGTTCTTCAAATTAAAATTTGATGAAGATTATCCGTTCGCTTAAATCTACTTTCCTTCAAGGAGCGTAAGCAATCCTAGAGATAACATCTCAGAGTCAAATGGTTCTAGGTTTGCATAAATAGTTAAATTTAGTACAATCCTCATTCATATTAATTTAAGATTCAATCATTTGCGTTAAAGGGGTTTTAAAATATTCCCAGGAATAAAAGGATTATCTTTTCCAGTGCATCGACCCTGGGAGCAGATTCGATGCAACAATATAAAAATAAGAAAAAAAAAAAGGAACGACGATGTGTGTGTGTTCGAGCGATTCTCCGGCTGTCTCTTGCCTGAAATTCTCCACAGCCTCTTCCTCTTCTTCTTCGCGGCTGGTTGTGTGGGAAAATTCAGGCCGTGGGAATTACATGTGAAATTTCGATGGTGTCCGGGATCAGGCGAGCAGCAGTTCCAGGCAGCGTTCCAGAAGCAGCACAACCAACCCACCCCTTCCATTGCCCATGTCAATCCACGCGAGCGACAATTCTAAGCCAGAGCGAGAGGGCAACATACAGTGTTGCGTTGCATCCGAGAGAGAAGGGCCAAGGGCCCAGGGAGAGGAGGCGAGAGAGCGACAGTGCGAGAGAGGGACGACTGCTTGTGCCTTTTGGGCCCTTTTATGTTGCTCCCCGTGGATGTTTGTGCAACATTTTGCGGCCTCTGCGGCACAGATTTTAACGGAACAATTCCGAGCAGGCGAACAGAGCACGCCATACGACGATCCATACTGCAGCATGTTGCATGTGGCAGCGAGTTGGAGCCAGAGGAGCCAGCGGAGCCAGCGGAGCAGTGGAGCAGTGGAGCAGTGTTGCGTTCTCCCTCCAATAAGCGATTATCTCCGACTCCGATTTTTCAGCTAACAAAGGGCCGCCCGAGGCCATCATTAGGGTAGAAGGTTTCGTTTCGATTAGAAATTGCATCAGGCACCCAGCAAACTGCAGCAGGTAAATACCATAAACATCGTCCAACATTGAAGAACCTTCCCCGCTCCCCCTCTGTTTCCATTTCTTATGACCATTCCCCATTCCTTGGGCCCATCATTCCCATTTCCATTCCCATTCCACGAGCCCTCAACAACGGAAAAAATGTGCTTGGTAACAATTCGCCGTGAAATACCCTTACTTTTTTCTTGCAAGTACCCTTACAAACTAATGTAACCTGATGTTAGTATTTACATATATCACAGATAACTTAAATATATATAAAGAAAAATAACAGAAAAAAAAATAAGTAAATATATATTACGAATATATGAAAGGGCCCATCTTAAAAGAAAGGGTATAAAAAGCATTATGTTGCCCTTTCTGCTGAGCCAGAAAAAAACGGCGACAAGAGAATTTCTTTATTTTTAGCCACAGGCCAGCCGTTGGTACAAGGCAAAAAGGGGGGCAGTTGCTGCGAAAAAGAATGGAAATGGCAGAAAAAAAGAAGAGGACGGCCAAAGAAGACTGGCCGAGGAAGGAGTATTCGGAGGAGTATTTTAACAGGGAAACACCCGGCTCCCAGTTCACGACAAGCATTGCATACTTTTTTAGCTTACTCAGCTTAGTAGCAAAGATTCCATTTGTTTTCATGTCGTATCAGTGTACAATTTATCAGAAAAATCTGTAAGATAATTAATTACAAAAATTAACCAACAGAGAAGTAGTCTGTAATAATAAAATCCCTGATTCGGAGCTATCTTATTGAGAGATTTATGAAGTTTTCTGACATCCCTGAAGCTAATTTCAAACCCAATTATAAAGCCAGTAAAAAAAATAACTATACTACTAAAAGGTAAAAGTGAAAGTGTTCAAAGTTCTTATTAATATACAAATATTTTTTTTTTTAATTCAAAAGGCGCGCAGTTCTTTACACTTTGCCACAATCGATAAGCACACTTGGCCCCCAGCTGATTCTTACTAGATTTAGAGAAACAGCGATGTTTGCTGATATCGATGTTTTCCTTGTTTTTTTTCGGTTAGCATCGATGTTTGTTCACCTCTAATTCTCACTTCCTCGCCTCTCGTTTACTTCCTTTCTTTTCATTTTTGTTTGGTTTTGGTTTTCCCGTTTTTGTTAAATGATTTGTTAATGAAAACAATGGATCAGCTTTACCTGGAGATCGAGATAAGCACACGGAACGCGGTGACCACTATTTACACGAGCGTATCATCGTTCCTGGCCTTATATACACACCGCTATATCAGCCCAAAAAATGTGCAAGTTAATTTCGTTAATTCGAAAATCGAGGGCGGTCGAATAGCTTTACGCAGCTCCCAGCTGAGGAAGGAGCTGACGGAGCAGCATATAACCTGCAGGGAGGCAGCCACCATGCCAGCGATAAGGGATCTCAAGTTACCCATTTACGAGAAGGATGGAAATACGTATATAGCAGGGACATGTGCCGTTTGCAGGTTAGTATTAAATTTTTTTTTAAATTTAATTTAATGAAATACTTACATTTTCCATCTTGGCAGAGAGCTAATTGCCCGGCAATCCAATGAGGAACTCAAGAAACTCCTGGGATTCAAGGGCAGCTGCCTATTGGCTCCCTCCGAAGCTTCCATTTGGACCAGATTCTGTGAGCTGGATGTGGTGGAGGTGGTCAGTGGCCTGCACACCGGGCAGATCTTGGATGCAGTGCCGCCGGAAGTTGTAAGATTTGAACAGCATATGAACGAACCTGTGCGGATGCACAACATCTATAAACAGGCAAGGGAGCAGGCCAATCAGACGGAGAATGGCGACAAAGTGAAGAAGCGGGATCGCGTGGAGATCAAGTGCACAACGCCCAAGGAGCAGCTGCTCATAGAGCATCGATTTGCCGAGGGCATCAGCTTCACCATAGCCGATCTCATCCTGTATCCCCTGCTGAGGATCGTCTTCCAGCATTGCGGTCAGATGCTGCCGCACTTTCCACTCACCAGCACTTGGTTTAGTGAGGTGAGACTAGGATAATTTTCCTAGGAAAAGTTTCCATGAATTGTTATCCCTTTCAGATCGACGCCTTTGATGATAGCTGTGCCAGGATCCTGAGCGAGCTATATGTTCCTCACGCAGTGAAAACGCCGCTCGGAGACCTCGGCATTCCCGACTGCGAGGCCACCAGTCTGTACAAAGCTGATCCCAAGCGCTACAAGCCCAGGAATCGAATTTACACCAGCCAGTCGGAGGTAGAGGCGGCCTTGGGAAAACTCTCCCCGTTGCAGCTGCAATTTAACTCGGAATCGGAGGAGAACTATGGAAAACAGGTCATTGATTGGGAGCAGATAGAACCCACGCACGCCAAGAGCTCAGCTCTGCCAAAGGAACGACTGGAACGCAAGCGCCAGCAGCTGGAGAATATGGCTAATGCGGTGGTTTCGTTGGCGCAACCCGGCGACCGGATTGTGGATTTCTGCAGCGGCACCGGGCACTTGGCCATCTTACTGGCCCTAAAACTGCCCCAGTGCTCCGTGATTGTGATGGAAAACAAAGCTTTTTCGCTTATCCAGGCTCAGAAAAGAGCCCTCGAATTGGGCTTGAGCAACTGCGTCTTCTACCAATGCAATATAGATTACTTTGTGGGTAACTTTGACATCGGTGCCTCCCTGCATGCCTGTGGCACAGCCACAGACATTGTCCTGCAGCAGTGTCGCCGGGTCAAGGCCCACTTTGCCTGCTGCCCGTGCTGCTACGGCTCCCTGCAGCCCATGCCGCACATCTCTTATCCACTGAGCGTAGCCTTTCGAGGAGTATTGGACACCAAGGATTACCTGTACATTGCCCATGCGGCGGATCAGGCCCATGAGATGGGTACCACCAATTGCAAGCCGGAAACGACGCTGCAGGGCATACACTGCATGTCCGTGGTGGACACTGATCGCCAGCTGCAGGCTCAGGAGGCGGGCTACCGGGTGGTCCTCACGCGCCTGAAGCCCGAGCAGTGCACGCCAAAGAATCATCTGCTAGTCGGACGTTTTGTCAAACAGAACTGAAAAGCTTGTGAACATTTAAACTGCCACAAACTCTAAATAAATGAACTTTTTTCTACTTTTCGAAAATGTTTAAGGCTATAGAATGTTGTGGGAATAGTGGAAACTGGAAGATTGGAAAACTCAAGGAGTGGGAGAGAGAAGATATAACGGCACAAAGGGTAGTGCCATTCCGGAGAGGTTCCTAACAGGTAAAAAAATAGATTTTGTTGTTGAAAATTTTGTTTGCTTAAACAGAACGGGGAAAAGACCTAGGAGCCTTTAAGTGCCTTTCCAGGCATGTATTAAATAAACTACTAAGCCATTACAGGGGTCATCATCTCATACACACACCTTTCGGCTGCTTTTTATTGTGATAACATAGCGTGGAGTTGAAGAGTAGAAAATAAAATAAAAGTTTACCAAATTCACTAAGATAGAGCGGGGGCAGTGGCGCTTAGATTAAAATATCAGGATGGAATTGCCGCCGCCTCGCAGAGCCAGCACCAGGTGGAGGACAGAGCCGCCCTGCACCTTGTAGTCCGCCGCAGTTTTGTCATCGTTCCTGGAGAGGGCAATAAATAAACATTATATATATGATCCGGAATAGCTCCCAAATTAATTCCAAAACTCACATTTGCTTGCCGGAGAAAATCAGACGCTGTTGCTGCGGCGGAATGCCCTCCTTCTCCTCCACACGCTCCTTGATGCGATCCACCTTGTCTGTGGGCTCAATATCAATCTCGATCTCCTTGCCAGTTAGTGTCTGCCGGAAATGGGAGGTATATGCAAATTATATATCAAATATAAGAAAGCCAGGAAATAATCCCCTCTAATTTGTTGTTGTTTGCGTGACGCATTATTTTAAGAGCCAGCAGCACCTAAAGGTCTTTGTTTTATGCTGTGATTTTTGCTTATCGCTTACCTTCACTTTGATCAGCATGGCGTGTGTATTTGTGTTGAGATTACTGCTGTTTCTGTACAATTGTTTAAGCAAATTAAAATTATTTGCAAAACTTCCACAGCTTGCGGCTTTTTTTATGGCTGTCACTCGATTGTTCGATTGAGCAAATGCCAAGGCTGCAGTGTGACTGTCGATTTGCAAGTCTATCGATAGTTAGATTTTTTAATCGATAACTGGCGGCAACTTATTAAAGTTTTCATATATTTTTTTTCATTAATTGCTGAAAAATTTGCTAAAAAAATCTATTAAGTTGTAAATAGGAAAAAATATTCAAACAAAATTAGGGAAAAGTGTAATTTATTAATAGTTGAAATTTAAAAAGTATTTGAATTAAAAACAATTTAAGAGAAATATATATATATACAAACAACATCTTTATTAATTATTTTCCTTTTAATTATGGATACTTGAAATAATCTGAATATATTAAAGAATTTATAGAACTTTCTATCTAAAAAATCCTTAATATTCTTTGGCTATTTATTTCAAGTACATCTAAGACCTTAAATCATATTTACATTTATTTATTAAACTAATGTGCCCTTTGTTCTGTTTAGCAGTTTTTGTTACCCCAGTCGACCAACAGGTTTCGTCCTCCTAAGACAGCTTGTTCAGCTTGTTCCAGTTGCGGATGGCCTCGCCAATGTGCCGGATATCCCTCGCATAGGTTCTGCAGCATCCTCCGATGACCTTTGCGCCCAGTTGCGCCCACTCGGGAACGTAGTTGGCCAGGGGAACACAGTGCTCCCTTCCCTGCCAGCCATTGACCACGTCGTAGACTTCTCCGCTGTTCGGATAAACCACCAGGGGTATCTGCTCATCCGGACTGCGCTCTCCATTCAGACTCTTGAAGAGAGGAGTCACGAATTTGGGGTGCACGCAGTTCACACCAATGGCCAGGCACTTGTCCTGGGCATTCCGCTCCGCCAGCAGATCCCAAATAGCATTCGCCGCCTCCGCAAAGGTTTCGCCATGCGCCAAGGTGTTCTCGTCCTTGCACTGGAAGGCAACCCAGAACTTCACATCGGGATAGTCGTCGCAGAGCATTTCGACCAGGGCCTCCGCCTCCATTTGGCAGGGAATGGTCTCGATGGCCAGGGCATCCACTCCAGCCTCCAGGCACGCCTCGATCCGAACGCGATGCCAGTCCGTAATCTCCTTGGCGGGCACGTAGTCCGCATAGCTGCCGGTATACTCCGAGCCGTCGTGCAGGTGAGCTCCGTAGGGCCCAATGGAGGCGATGATCAGGGGATAGCCTGCGGAAATAAATTATACTTTCAATATTAATAATAATAAGGGGTACTAGATCCTGTAACTCACCTTCCGGCATCGCCAGCTGCGCCTGATAGCACTCGGTGAGATAGCGCTCCTTGGCTATATGGGCCAGCCGGACCGTGTTCCTTATCAGCTCAATGCTCTGCTCCTCATCCAGCTCCAGATACTCCATGTAACCCTCGACACTGGACTGATAGGTGTTCGTCAGTATGATGTCGGCTCCGTCTGTGGTTGTTGGGGAAAAATTCTGTTAGCTTGTTGCTAATGGCCATTGTTCACCTCACTTACTCTGCAGGAAATCCAGGTGGGTGCTAATGATGGCAGCGGGATTAGTGGCATTGAAGCGGGCACTCCACAGCGGATCCCCATCCACGGAGTTGCCCACATGGACGGTCATTTGGGTGCCAAAGCCGCCGTCCTTGACCAGCACGCGCGTCAGTCCCATGATTACAAGGTTGGGCACTGAAAGAGGGGTGGGAATCGGTGGAATATTAATCATTATTTATTTTGTAGTTACACCTGCGTCAGCGGAATACTTGATAGATAATTGATATGTATTAATGCCTGACAAGCCTTTGTTATGTGTTAAGACTCCCAGACATCTGATCTGCCACAATGTTGTTTTCAGTACTCTGTACTCTATATTGCTCTGGGCAGAGTTGTTTACTAATTGGATCATCTAAAGCTATCGCTTATTCCTATAGTTCAACGAACTTGGCGTAAGGAAAGTCAAGTGCCTTGACTACGACTACTAACAACGTGAGTTTTATCTATGAAACACCAGCAGTTTTTCTTTGAACGAAGCTTGAAATACACTAGTTTTGATCATCTTAACCGAATTTCAGGCCATCTTAAGCAATGAACAAATTTTAATTTGATTCCAAAGATTAATAAATAATATTTATTAGCTACAAAAAGGCTTACAAAACTCTATACTTAATAACATTAATTAAATATGAAAAACTTTTCAGCAAACACATTATCTTGACAATTTATAAGTGCATTAATTATTAACCTCTATATACATATGTATATGCAAGTTTAGCCTATGCAGCTTAATTATTATTATATTTTGGTTTGAAATGTTTAGTATAAACATTAAATTTATTTAATTATTTCTAACTTTCTAGAAAATATATTGACCTATTTATGATCACATAATGAAATAATTATTTTTTATTTGCAGATTTTTGCGTAGATTTTTTATTCATGAAATCATTTTTTTTTATTCATGAATTTCATTTCAATTAGAATGTTATTACCCTGCTTCCTATAAAATGCTTAAAATAGCTTTTGTTTTCGTGCCATATGCAACTAAGAAATGCATATTTTGAGCATTTCGAAAACCTTTGTTCTTATTTAAAATTCCTTGTTTAATAAATGTCCTCAATAATATTTTGAGATTATTTTCACTCAGAATTAATTTTCCGGAAAATAAAAAAAAGCAACAAATACAATATAGAAACAACATTACAAGAAGTATTTTTGAATGTATTTTGGCATCATAGCGCTTTCCATGGCATCCCTGATAAGACACCATTTACTTAATAATCGATATTGAACGACATTTTTATAAGCTTTACATCTCGGAGTACTTATTATTTTATTTATTACGCTTTTTGCATATTTGCCAACCCCCAGGCAGAGTATTAAGTAGCATCTGGCGGCTAGACCCCAACAATAATCACAATGCTATATGTCCGGCACTCACCTTGGCAGCTTTATTTATAGATCTTGTAAATCGCTGATTTCAATAACAACTTTATTGGACGCAAGACGAGACTGCTGCTCGGGTTGGTTATCAATGCCGCCTTTCTCTGCTAGAGAACACACTTTGTGGATATGATCTGTCGCCTGTGCCCGTCGAGCGTTTAAGTGTTTTACAGCGGCGACGGGAGGCTTTTATACCTTCCCGCCCAGCGCTCAGCTGTGCGCGCCTGTGGCTTATCACGGCGAAATTAATAAATAAAATTTGTAACAAAACAAAACAGAAAACAGCAAAGGCAAACGCAAACATGAAAGTGCCCCACCAAGTGATACTTCCATGAGGCGATAAGAGCCGCCGGGTGCACAGCTGCCAGACGCCGACCAGCCAGCCAGCCAGCCGGATTGGACTCGGCTTCCGATGCGACCGTTCCGTCCGTCCGGGTGTTGACAGTGACGACTCCTCCGCACAAGGCTGATGAAATCGTCAGAGCGTTAGAGTTCGGATTTGGGCTTAGGTTTGGGTCAAGATTGTGGTTTCTAGCGATGCACGCAGAGAAAAGGGTGTAGAGATCGAGATAATACGAGCTATTAAACTGAGACTTTTTAATATAATTTTGATTTAAAAATATAACTATGGTCTTTAGTAATATATATTTTCAACTTTAATGAGTAAAATTTATCTTACAAAAAATTGTTATTATCTTAATAAATGTAAGAGTCGTGAATAATTATCTATTAAATTGATCAATATTAAGAATTGAATTGTTTAATTTATTTAATTGAATAATTAAACTTTTTTATATCCGATACCCATAGCCAACCGTAAATGTTGCTAACAACATTTTCTTGTGTTCAGTTTTCATAAACGGATCCTCATAAACTATATAATAATTAAACTTAGCGATGCCCATCAATTTTTTTACTTTATTAAAAAGCTTTGGATACCGTGTATCTCAGCGTGGGCAGCTTTCTTGATTTTTTTCATATAAAATAATATCAAATTTTCAATTTATTTAATTGAATAATTTAACTTTTTATATGCGATACCCATAGCTAACCTTAAATGTTGCTAACAACATTTTCTTGTGTTAAATTTCAGTTTTCATCAAAGGATCCACATAAACTATATAATAATTAAGCTTAGCGATGTCCATCTATTTTTTTATTTATTAAAAAGCTTTGGATACCGAGTATCTCAGCGTAGGCAGCTTTCTTGATTTTTTTCCTTTAAAATAATATTAAATTGATCCCCATATCAGGTCTCTAAATTATTTTCTGTGTAGAACTCGCACTCAGCATATGAGCCGCCTGCAGCTGCTCGGCAGTCGATAACCTCTAGGAGTCCGACAAGGAGTCCGAACTGGACCAGTCCGAGGTTTGGTTTGTTGACTCTCCCATGCCCATGCCCCTTGGACACTAGCAGCTAGTCATATTTAGCGGAAAGGTTCCAGCATAACAAACAGATAATGGTCAGTGTTTATTGATTCATACAAGCGTACATATAAAACTCACCTACTATATTTTTTACCTTTGTTTTGAGTATAAACAACATGTTTTTCAATATAGTTTTTTATTATATTTTCGTTTTAAACATTTTCAGAGGATTTCTTCTTTTTGCAATATGTTTAACAATTGTTTTCAAAGCTCTTTCAAGTTTCCTTTTAAGTAAAAAATGTTTTTATTGCTTTATTATTTGGAACTCTTGGTAATAAGGAGATCTTACAGTTTTTCAGTTTCATACTGTTAGAAGAATACACATTTGTATAG
>VNKC01003286.1:0-12768 GCA_008042775.1 Drosophila pectinifera
TAATATGCACTTCCGAAAATAAGCCGAAAATTGGCCAATGGCGATTGGAAATCGGACCTTGGATTGTTCAATAGCGAACCACACAGATATAAGAGAATTACAATTTGTCTTGGGAAATATCTGTGTGATTGCTAATAGGAAATCTGAACACTATACTTATCTTATTATTTAAAGAATCCGCTGTGGCTCGCTGGAGTGGATGTGGATCAGAATAGATCCGGCTCGAAGGACCATGTTGTGGAGGGGGCGGACTCGTAGCCAAACAAAAAGATTTAGATTAGTTGTCCACCGAAGAAAGAACAATCCCAAAATCCCACGTAGAAATAGGAAAATTAACCCTTTGAAATTTGTTTATTGTATTGCATTTTATTAGCCTTCGTCGGCTGCTGGTAAATTAGAAACTAACAACAGAAACTTAATCATAAGCTTGCGAGAGCGGAGTAGAAGCTCTCGCGGACTGGAAGTCCGGAGGGAGAGACAAAGCAAGAGCGTGCGAGTGAACGCTGGGCCTCGTGAAACGGGACATTTCATGACCGCTAGCGGGATCACACTGCCTCTTGAAAATAAGCGCCCTTTGGCGCGAACAATTGGCATTGCACAGCTCTTATCAATTTCTAAGCTTCTATAATATTTAGCACGACGAATCTCCTCGAGCTTTTATCTTTGATCAACCGAGGTTTCAAGAGTCTCTTGCAAACTAATGTTATCTTGACGAAAACAAGCCCCTTATTCGTAAGCTCTCCATTATAAGAATCCCCCGTGCGTGCTTTAATCGATTTTCGCTTACTTAGCTAACTACGCTGAAAAGCTTATTTATAAATATGTTCTTTCCAATATGTTACTGCTGGGGTCGCACTAGTCACCAATTTGGACCCCTTGCTCTTCATTATATTCATTAATTATGCTAATAGAATACATCGCTTGTCTTAGTCAATAGAAATAAGACTAGGAACATGATTACCACGGCAATAAGTGACAAGATGTGGAGAAGAACGATAAAAAGGCATTTCAAAAGTAATTTTAGGTATGCTGGAACACCATTTCATTAATTCGTTGTACATTATAAAAAAAATTCAAATCAGAATACGACAAACAAATTTTAGCATCATCAGCATACATTAAAATATTTTAAAAGTGCCACTAACCCCTTCATTACAGTACAAGTGAGAAGTAAATATACACTTATATATAAGATGCCAGAATGCCCAAAATATTCTTATCGTCTCTGTAAAGTCAAAAATTGTCAAGAGAACTCTAGCATAGATGACTTCTAGAGGGTACTATACATAAGGAATATGTAACTAGTACATAAGTGCAGCAGCTGTAAAATGGTGTGAGCGTCCAATAAAGAATCAGTTCCTAACGAAATGCTGATGTATTTTGTCTAGGGACTCGGCGGTTAGCGGTAAAGTTGCCAGTCGAAAGGAGCGGTTCCAGCTGCACCTAAGACAAGCGATGTGCGCTGCTAGCAACGCTGCCGCAGACACTATTTTTCTATTAATACTTTTATAATTTTCTTTTTATAAAAAATTAAATTCAATTAAAGTTGTAAAAAAATTATTTTGGATATTGCGGGATTCGAACACTCTGAACTTGCAAAAGTAGGGTAGTCAGACATCTAGGTCACACCTAATAATTAAACCGAATATTGCAACATTTTTGGAAATAAAAATGCGTTATTTAATTGGAATAGAGCGGAAAAATTTGTGTGAAAGGGATAGCAAATCGCTTTAATGGGTGTTGCCAATAGCCATGTCAATTTAACCCACATTGCTTTGGGACTGGGTATCTCACAGTCGATAGCACTAGACTGTAGATTTATTTTTAAATGGTGAATTATTATGGTTGGAAGTTATGTGATTAGAGTCTGGTTAGAGTCTTTATGAAGGAATTCATGAATAACGGTATATCATGTAGTGGTTCCAAGCAGCGATGGTTCTTAATATTGTCCTCGAAGCGATAGCCCTGGAGATCACGGGGCGGTGTTACGTCCGCAAAAGACTGCCTATCTGAAGCTAATGCAGAGCAGAAGAAGGGTGAAGTTAATATTGGGAGGATCAGCAGGCATAGTGACATAGGTAAACTGCCTCTTTGGCGTACACAGCTTCTGCACTTTAAAATATAAATAAAAATATTTAATAATAAATATACACTTCTTTTAGTAATATCAATATTTAGCTTATAATTATAAGAAATCATTTTCTATTAGTTTCCACCACGTCTTCAATATCTTTCCGGGGCTCGCGTAAATTTCGTCCGCACTGTTTGGAAGTTTTATAAAAATTTGAATAAGTGAATGGGCGAAACTTAACTCATTATGTGATAATAACATGAAATTATGTAAATTCAAATGAAGAGTACTTGTTGTTTAGGGTAATGATAAAGAACAGTTTGTATAAATAGGCCACTTGATTTCACTCGACTTCGTTTGATCAAAAAGTCAAGTCTAGAGTATTATAAATATTTTATAAATGTCTTAAAACGGTATGGAGGGTTAAATGAACTTTGCAAGCACTAATTTTAAGTATACTGTTAACTAATATTTAATAAAACTAAGTATGTCCTTACAATTAAAGACACTGTTGTTATTGTATATAATAAGACCAGCAAGCTACTTTAAGAGTTATATAAACTGGTAAAGCTAGGATGTGGGACAATTATTTAGTCTTAAGTTTTGCTCACCTGAGAATATTTTGGCGTACAAAATCTAAAGATCTCTTAGATCCAGCTACAAGTGCTAATATTATTTTTGAATTATAATAGGAGAACAAATCCATACAATCATTACGCAAATGATGAAGTTCATATCGTATATTTTCATAATTACGAAACTGAAGTGTCTTTAATACATCCTCTGGAGCAAGATATATAGTGCGATATATTTTATGGAACTGTATGAAATCCCATTTGTCAATAGGCAAAAATCCTTCAGTCCTCCAATTTGTATCATTAAGTTTTTCTGGTGGAAGTTGAAAAACTCGTCGCCCTTTGGAGTCCGTTGCCTCAAAGTCCAGCAAATCGATAAACATATTAATTATATCAATGACAGCACGTTCCATACAAACTGATTTCTTTTCCAATACGCGTTCTGTGTAATAAAAATAAGTTGGGTGTAACTAAAACAAATAATAATTGAATAATACTATTTTTATTTATTTTAGTGATTCAGAAATATTACCTATTTCAGACCTTAATTTGTTGCTTTCTTCTAAGAATTCATACGAAGAAACCGGATCGTCAGGTACATAAATATAAAGAAACTCGGATATACTATACATTTCTTGCAACACACGCAGCTCTTCAATATCCAAAATCATTTTAAAAAATGTTTCCACTTCCTTTATTTTCTATTAGAAAAAGTCTACTTATTTCATATATACAATTAATGTGTCATGGTGTTCAACTCTTCTGAAACAGTTCGACCCATTGAAAAGTATTATTTTTCGTATTCTTTTAAAAGTAAGCTATTATTTAGTGTATGATTAGGTTATGAATTATTTCTGTTTAACATTTTTAATATGCTACAAAATTTGTGTGACCCGAAACAATGTTAAAGATTTTGAAAGACCGTTTGAGGGAAAGGTTGTAACATATTTTCAGTGGAACTTGCGTTTACTTATAAGTGTTATATTTATAATTATAAGTATATATTTATAGGACCATTTTTAATTGATTAGGGAATAAAACAAGCCCAAAGCTTATATCGTCCATGATTTTACCAGCTGAGAATCGCATTATTGGAGGATGACCATGTGAGACAATTTGACAAAACTGAAGAGGGTAGAGAGAAAATTCGTCCCGGCTCAGCAGACTAAATAGGATCAGATTAAAATGTAAATTAAGTATAGGTGCTCAAGTGAGTGCTGACATTGCCAGCTATCTCATAATGTATCTTGAAGAATATTATATAACACTAATAAACTGATTTTGTTATTTATACTACTTTTTGTATGATCCAGGAATACAACAGCATTAGTACCGAGCATTACATAATACCACCGTCTCAGATAGGTTAAGGTTTATATTTTGTGATTTAAATTGATTAGTTTTACAAATTATTTCATTGTTTATATGTTTTCTGTTCTAAAGATAGTGAGAGTTGTTGTGGGTGATTTGGTGTTATTGGTGTATTCGGATAGTTTTGAATATTTGAATGATCTGACTTTAGCCCCAAGTACAATAAGGTGAGTTATATTTCACTAATAAATGCTTATGGATAGGGCGCTGTGCTCTAATAGTAAGTGTATTTACATGATCTATTTGGGCTTAGTTGTATTGATTGGTATCTACATGCGGGGGGATTCTATATTACTCTGTTGGTACTATTAAATTATGTCCAATTCGATGTTTTAAGCTGTTTTATACGATTTGGCGCTAAAACAGGTCTACAGACATTTTTGTGGAGAGATTAGCCGATGGTGCAGATGGCGCCACTTCGAATTTTCGCTCCCATCTATACACTGATATCTTCGAGTTTAGATTTTTGGTTGCTTTAATTATAAGCAAGCTGTCCTTAAAAAAAACATGGCTCTTGCTGCTTGACTCAGCTATTCTGAAAGCAAAGCATGGGCTTCGGAGGAGGATTTCAGAGAACTGGGTAAAATTGCTTGAGTTACCTACTGAAAATGCAACAGTAGGCGCCTTTAAATGATGGGTACAGTTATATCCTTATAGGACGACTTCTATCATTAAGTGGTGTTAATTATATT
The DNA here is from genome assembly GCA_008042775.1 of Drosophila pectinifera. Lineage (NCBI taxonomy): Eukaryota > Metazoa > Arthropoda > Insecta > Diptera > Drosophilidae > Drosophila > Drosophila pectinifera. The sequence continues at coordinate 4,710 of VNKC01003286.1, forward strand.
GTGATCGTGCAATTTCTATTGAAGAGGGAGTTATGGAGTAGCCAATAGCGCGCAGTAAGTACATGTTATTGGTGGTGTTTGAACGAAGCACTATTATTTTTCTAAAGATGGAACTCGACGACAGGAAAAGCGATTAGGCCTCGACAATCTGCTGTGTGATATGGTGCTTGGAAAGTCCTAATAATTGCGTTTGTGGACCACCCATACATGGTTCCGGAAAGGCGCACAAATGCTCCTAGATCAGGAGCAAATCGTCTAACCACTCCGAATGTCTAAACGCCGAATGTCTAAAATATTCAGGAAGTATTTCCAGTGCAGGGTAAGGCATCCATCTAGAGAAACTACTCTCAAACAGCATAAGACTTATAGCCATTTTCAGAATCATACCATCGGTAGAAACGATACCGGCAAACTGTCAGAAAACGAAAGTCGCCATCCCAAAACTGGGAAAGCTGGGAACCACCATAAGTCCGACCTCCTTGCTCTTCAACACTTTCGTGAGATTAATCGGCTTTTATCTGAGAATCAGCTTTGACTAAAGACAGTAATCAGAAGCATAGCATGCATACAGAATGAGAAAATCCAACATCAGGACTATACTCAGTAGTAAGCCATGTGGAAAAATCACTAGGATCTAAGGACTACACACTAGAGCATACCTTGAATTAGAAGTTGAAGTAATAAAACCTATAACCTATCTCTTCACGATATGTTAAACCAGATTACTATTAGCCTACTATAGTTTCCCGGACATCGGGACATCGTAGGCAACTGCATGGCGGACAAGTTGGCCGAACAGGGCAATACTACTCATCCCTGATAAGGAGAACATTAGTATGCCCATGGCCACCTACAAACTCATTATTAGAAACCGATACAATAATCAATTATGATTGGCAATATGTAGGACACTGTCGTGGCTCTGTAATTCGCGCTATGACAGGACACCCGCTGGTCGGCATCTACACTTGCCCTAACAGGGAATACACATTTGTTAAGGCTACCGGAGAGAGCCACTGCTAACCGGGACTAAGGAAAAAGAACCAAACAGTGTCACAATGGACCAATGCAGGTCTAAGGCCTCGACCTCACAGCCGAATAATATATACGCTGACATGCCAGCATAAGCTCGCTGGACTCGAGTCGGGTTCTTTGCAAGCCACACACCTTTCACTATAAGCACAAAAAATGTTCGTCACTAAAAGAAACAGCAATTTGTACTGTACTGTACCCTAAATCTACCCCACAATCTAGCGACGTCTGATTGTTATTCGACCTGCTGTATTTTGGGCAAGTTCCCTCCCCTTGTATCCGAGGGCAAGCGCACTGTAATTAAAATTTAACTGTAATAAGTAATTAAAATTAAATGCAATATAGAATAGCTCGAGAGGAAATCAGATCAGCAAGTAAAGTTCTTTTTAAGACCTCTGAGCTGAGCAATTTTCTGATTTAATCGAAGAGTTTCAATATTTCGATGAAGTCCTCGAGATACTATCCAGTTTTATAAACGAGGCTGAGTAGTTACTTGGAGTAAGTTTTCAACTTAACCCAACCTAAGATGCAAGACAAAGACATAAGAAAAGTGATCGTAGATTCTGCGCAAAAGAGAAAATATAGAATATATATATATAGGAAAAGGGAACTACGTGGCGAATACATTATCCCGAACCACTATTGAAGAAACTAGCTTGGTGAAGTAGCTAACCACGAAGATGCAACTATGCATAGTGCTGCAGAGGACCACAAAATCGGAAATATAATAGACAAGTGTGTGAGAGATCACAGCATAATGGCACTTAATCTCTTATTCATATTCTTCTCTTCCTTAATGCACAATGCTTTTGGTACCGGGTATTGCACGGTTTAGCCTACTCTCGACTGTAGCTTTCGTAGTTTTTTTTTGTCTTTCTTGTTGCTTTGAGAGTTCATTCTATAATTTAAGTTGTTTCTCTGTTATTGTATTGTTACTTAAATCATATGTTGCTTTGCTTATTGCTGGTCTTATTGTATAATAAGTGAGAATAATATCGTTTATGAGGTCAGCTTTTAAAGGACTTGCATCAGCACCGTACGCGGTCATGGTCGAGGAAGGCTATATATGTGACTATTTTTCTTTTCTTAAACTCTTTTCACGTTTGGACTCTTTCAGCAACTTTTCTTTAAGCTTTTACTCTCCTTTCTATTTCCAACACACCTGAGTCATCAGAATAGAGCCCTCAATGAAAACATTTAGGTACATAAGTATTCCTTTCCCTTTGCTGTGGTGAACTAGCCTATTTATCACGGGTCAATTTCTAGAGTCGGATTCGGTGCAGCTCTTCTAATTCTTGGAGAGTCAGATGTCTTCCTCAGGTGTAGACGTTCTGTTAGCTTTGTCCACGTTGAATGATCAGGATGGATTTCAGCCCGATCGCTTCCGGCCTTAGCGTACTTAACAACGTTTGGATATTATCAGGGCCCGGTTAACGTTAATGATTGTATTGGTATATATATTAAAATTATAATCCGAGGAATTTGATTACATTTAGTCTCCACATCCACCGCATGATATCTCCAGCATAATTTCCATCTTGAGAGAGAAGTCAGGAAGCTGGAATCGATTCGATCTTAAGACATCAATCATCAATGCAAGATCAATTCAAGCGACTTGAAGAAAGGTGTTGTTATCAATCAAATAGCAGCACTACGATCAGCGAAAAATAAGGGTAAGTCCGCTTTGACAATATCACAAACCCTGACAGAGCCAATTCGAGAATTACAATCCAATTACTCAAATCCATCGATTTATATGTCCTATAGTAAAGGCTATACAATCTGAAGGATATAAGATGGTCAAATCAATTCTCCACTATGCAGTATAATCAAGTATCTGCCAATGCTGCTTAAGCAATATTTATTATATTGATAATTTCAGAAGGCATTACAGCAAATTTATGCTACTACATCGCATCTCCAAACCCCAGGAAACTCCAAACCTACGTTCAAAATAAGCGATTATATCCAACGGCCATAAGAATTAATAAATGAAACGTTTGTTTGTTTACAAATACCAGGTCAAGCTAGCAGTTGCACATATTGGCATATATACTTATATTCTGATGAAATGAAGAAATTAAAATAGACATTGTTCCAAGTTCCGAATTTATTAATAATGCACATGAATACGCACCTCTATTTACACATCATTTCGTTGACCTATGCATTTTCTGTATGCCTTGCCTTGCCTATAAATACCGTTACGTTTATTCAACTCAACCGTTGGTCAACTCAGAGTCCAGACAAAGAAAAAGAAAAAAAAAGAAAAGATGTAATATTTGGGAACACTGCCTGACCACTTTCTCAAAATTGTTAACCGAACGCCACTTAGAAAGATAACAAACCTTTTTAAATAAAACTCAAACTTATAACATGAATACCCATATTATACGACAATTCGGATATCTTCATATCAAAAAATCAGCAATTCCTTGTACAGTTAATAAGTTTAACTAATTCGAAAAAAGTTCAACTTCTTCGGTTTCGAATAAAACACACCCAACTGGGCAGCAGTCAAGAAATATAATTTATAATTTGTTCCAATTTTTACTGTTGTAGAGAGCTCGGACTTGCATCATGAGATCAGCCAAAAAAAAAAAAAAAAACACTAACAATTATAGTGCCAAATTATATACAGAAAATGTGTATATACAATTAATCATCTAAATTATCTTCACTATCATTTTCAGAACAATCCATGCTATTTAACAAGTCTAGCAACCCCTTGGTCGGTAAACAAAAAGCTAAATATTAAAGGATCTTGGCTAATAAGCTATTTACTATTATTTTAAACTTTCTAAAAAAACTAATATATATAATATGATATAATTATTGTTTTTATTAAAATATTCATAAAATTTAAATTTTCTTTACTTCCGTGTTCCGTTTTTATAAAATAAGTACAAATATGTGCAAACTATTGGTTTTGTATAGTTTCTTAGCCATGTTGGGCACATTTGTCGTAGGAAGTCCGCTGAATCATAAAAGAATTGAAATGTGTGAATAAATCACAAATTACCGTTAAAAGAAGTACAATTTTAGTCAATTTTCTACAATTATGCAATAGAAGCAGAAAGAAAACAAACAAAAAACCTTAACAAATTCAAATTTTAATAATGTAATTTTGAAATCACTCAAATTGTCAATACTGAATCAGTTTTTACGGGCTTATGGTTGAAAGTGCACCAGGTACAGCTGATCCGATAACCATCTACCAGTTTTTTATTTATTTAATTTTATACAAATGTATTTATTTCCTATCTATTAACTTAAAGCCGAATATCACGATTAAAGATGAGTTATAGTGTTGCACAATTGTATATAATATCCTGCTGTCCTTGTCTTTGAAAATAAGATCTGTGTGCTCTGGAATAATAGACGAATCTCGATTTATATAATCAATAATCCGACTAGACCTCGAGTTAGCAAAAACGCTTACACGAAAATTTGGAGAGAACCCACTTGCATACACACAAAAATAACACACAAAATAACCGATGGCTCCTATGCTGTATTTTAATAGCTGCACTATTATGATCAAATATTTACATTTTGACAAAAATTAAAGAAAAAACACAACTAGCAGAAATAAAACAGAGCGCTGAACAGAATCACAGGATCAGAAACACGAATAACTGAGAATAGCATTGTACACAAAGATACTTGGGAACAACAACAAAGTTACGGTATGTCAAGCCACTGTTGGATCCAAGTTCGCTCTCCCAATAGAAGCAAAATAATTCCCTCTATTCAAATGCATCCTAGACAAAGATTTAGTACAGAGCAACAAAGGAAAAGAAACACACAAAGCAACAGGAACAAAAGCAGTAAAAGACCCGAGGTATTCTAAAGAAAAATATGAATTTAATAATTTTGAACGCAAGCAACGGAATATATTTTTCTCTCATGCATTTAATATATCGTATTTATATAATATCGTATGTATGCATGGATGATAGCTTCAAGTAACCCTGATACGTTACCTCACAAACTTTTTCCACATAATTTTCAAGACTTTCAGATATCCAAGTTACTGTTGACAATGATGGTTTTAACATAATAGATACTTCTTGCAAACGAAATCGCATTATGTTAATAAATACCGGCGTAAGAGAGGCACGCAGTTTATCAAAGCGTTGCATAGTTGAATTTAAGGATGTTGCAGGTCCTAATAAACGGTCCTTGCAATAAGCCACAGTTGCAGCCATATTAGGTACTTCTAGATTGAGTTTCCACATCCACTCTGTTTCCGAGATTAATTGTAATATAGCACGATCTAAATTGACGGTATATATTGCATCCTCCTTGTTTATAGCCATGATAGGAGCGTTTAACATACAACGAACTTCCTCCACGTAATCAAACCATGCTTTATGATAAGCCATCTCGTAATGACAAATGATTCCATTCATATAATTATAATACCGAACTGTTCGTTGCCCTTTCTTATGAGCAAGTACGCATTGACGTGATTTTAATGCTTGCATAGGCACATTAATTTTCTTAAAAATTGATCGGATCCAGACTATTCGACCAGCAACGGGAGGAAGATTCCGGGGAATGAAGGGATTGCCTCTTTCCTCATTGTACACATCCTTCAAAAGAAACATTTCCTTTTCTAAGATTTCAGCAACTTCCAAATATCGTCGATCTAAACATAGACATTCCAAATTTAAAGCTTCAAAACGCTTAAGAACCAACATTACAGACTCCGCCGTCAAGCATTCCGTGGAAAGCAACTTAACAAACTGTTGCATCCCAACCTCAGCCTCTTCAACTTCCTTAAAAAATTTGTCAAAATCAGTATCAAATGTTTCAATTCGATAATTTAAAGGGTCATATAATTGGCTGCTAATGGTAATACGGGCTCCTTTTATCATAGCATTAAACTTTTCCATTCCACTTATCATATTACGGTCTAAGATGGAGTACGTTATTTCCGTATTAGCAATCCACTTAACTTTCTCAAGACGTTGCAGAAAATTATCCAAGCATGTGAATATATAAACCGAAGAAACAACCCATGGCCGCTCGTTACTGTTTTTCATCTCCTCTACAGTGTGCATATAGATCCTTTTATAGTTCTCCATTACTTCCTTACATTTCTCAATTTTTTCAATTAATTCTGGTGAAGGTATATCCCAAAGACATCTGTGTTCATTATCAGTGATATAGTTCTTGCTAGTTATGGTAAGTTGATTCGAAATTTTAACCATCAGCCCTGTAACATTAACTGGAGTATTAAAGTAGTGGGCCGTTTTAGAAACATTTCGTATTGCTACCATAAGTCCAGGCAAACTGCTGATAATAACATTTGGAGAAGACCTAGAAACAAAAAACGTTTTTACAATACTAATTTTAAAAATGTATGACTTGATTTACCGGTATAATGGATCCCAAAATTTCTGCAATGACGATATGTAACGTACATTATCCTTTGCTTCATTAAGGGCTAGGGTTACTTGGTTATCGATTTCCGCCCATCGCTTCAATTAAAAGGAAAAAAGGTAAGGTACTCAATATTTTGTTAAAAGAAATGACGGCAAACACAGAATATTATAGTTTAGTATTAACCGCAAAATGTACCCTCTGCATTTATTGACTCTTCATAAACGTCACCTGCCGAGAAGTCTTAGCCATCTGTCTATCCTTCCGAGTGTAACAATGAATCTGAAAGACTATAAGAGCTAGAGCTACCAAATTCGGTGAAATTTGGGAATGTTTCCTATCAGCATAGTTTCATAGTTTCCACACCCATTTCCGACCACAAAAACCATGCAAGTTTTATAACAAAGCTGTATTTTATGTATTTTCCAGTTTTAATTTATTATTATGCATCGATTTATTACTGATTGATTTAATATCTTGCACCAGTGACCAATTTGGTCGGACTCCAGATCTTGGAAAGGAAAGTAGGTTTTGGAATAGTAGTAGTAAAATAACAAGTAGCTGACCTTGACCTCGATGAGCAAAAGAAGCAAATAAACACATAGTTTACGAATCTTAATGGGTTCTGGAAGCGGATAACACGAAGCTCCATAAAGAATTAAGTTGTATCAGAGTCTTGATAGAGCCACTATGTGGCTATACTATGGAAATAGAAGAAGCTCCAGTCCAGGCCCGCCTTTAGGCATTATAATATCGATTAAAAAGAAAATAATTTGTTTTTTTTCTTACATTCAATAGGTTTTCAAAATTATAATAACCTAATCTCCAGTATTTTTTTTTCAGTTTTAAATCATATTAATTAATATCTAATTATTTTGAGTTAATCTCAATTAAATAAATATTAACATAATATTTAAGAATATATATTCAATGTCTGATATATTGCAAAAATTATAAAATTAGAACTATTGCTGAAATGCAATGCATATAATATTAACGAAGAAATATGTGTAGCCTGCGTAAAGGCGGTCCTGGGCATTAAGAGTTTAGTTTATTAAATGAACTATTAGTGAGGGTAAATCAATTTTAAATAAATAAATAATAAATACCTGATATAAAAAACACAAATTTGGAGAGATAACAATTAAGTAAGTTTTTTATCTTTAGGTCAATTAAAATTATGCTATGCTCGATTGCGCTTGCAAACTTAGAATACAGATCAATGCCTGTTAGGTAATTTTGGTTTTTAATTGTATAAATATCTGCTACGTATGTTTCCCTGCAGAATTCGGCTTCTGGTGTTACCTTTAATGTAAGTTGCGTATTTCTATGTTCAATTTTGGCTTGGTTACAAATTTCACAATCGTTTATTAAGTTTTGAATCAGGTTAATATTAAGTTTCTTTGATTAGCCTAACCATCTTGGATGTAAACGTTTTCTGTGATTGCTTAAAATGATTTCTTTGAATTCGGCATAAGTGTTTACGTTTTGCAATTTAATAGTTGCCCTCATTATTTTTGTGGTGGGATTCATAACCTTCTTAAAAGCTTGTTGAATAATTTCAATATCTGATTCGTGTTCTATGTATAAAACGCTTGTTTTGGTGCAGAAGTATTTGATTAATATTTTTTTTTTT
>VNKC01003289.1:0-52906 GCA_008042775.1 Drosophila pectinifera
ATAAAAATGCCAATTTAAGGACCCAAATATCCGCTACTTGAGGTCTTCTGGAGAGCATAATTTGGCCAAATATGGAATGACAGCAAAATGCCATATACATTCCGATCCGCTGTTTTTAAGGCTGTTTTGGCCATGTAATGGTTATTCTTAAGTTTAATTTTTCCAAAAATTATGATATGAAAATGGCAATTTAAGGACCCAAATATCCGCTACTTGAGGTCTTCTGGAGAGCATAATTTTGCCAGAAATGAAATGACAGCCAAATGCCATATATATTCCGAACCGCTGTTTTTAAGGCTGTTTTGGCCAAGTAATGGTTATTCTTAAGTTTGATTTTTCCAAAAATTATGACATAAAAATTACGATTTAAGGACCCAAAAATCAGCATACTTGTGGTCTTCTGGAGAGCATAATTTGGCAAAAAATGGAATGACAGCCAAATGCCGCATATTTTACGATTCCCCGTTAAAATTCCAATTATTTGACAATAAAGTACCTAAAAAAATGGGAAGTAAAATTTTTGCCAATTTTTCAAAAATTGATAAGGGGTTACATCATTAAAATTGTCAAAAATTGGCTACAAATTTATTTCTTTGTATTTCCAAACTAAGTATGCAGATTAATTAACCAAATAAAAACTAACATGGAAAAGCTTTCCGATTTGAAATTAAGGCTGTTTAGGCCAAGTTATGGTTATTTTGAATTTTGATTTGTCCAAAAATTAGGACTTGAGATCTTCTGGAGAGCATAATTTGGCCAAAAATGGAATGTCAGCCAACTGCCGTTTATTGGGTTTCAGATACTAGGCGAACAGAGGATGCTAGGCAGCAACCGGCAGTTTTTTGAAATCTTAAAAGCAGCTTCATTTATTGCGTACGCTGCATTATTGTGCGGACTAGAAGTATGCTACAAAAAATTACAAAACCACTGAATAGGGTTTCCGGTAACTGATATTTCCGGTTGGCCGAAGAGCACAGCGGCCATTTCAGAAATTAGTTTACAAACTGCCAGGGTAGAAAAATACCGATTCAAAGACCCAAAAATGCGCGTTTAATTATTTAATAATAAAATATAGAATAAAAATTTCCCGTATCCTAAAATGTAAAAAACTCTTTTAAGCGATATTCTCATTTAATTGCAATTACTTTTATTTTATGCTGACAATTCTCACATACACTTCTCGTCGTAGTTGCGTCTCTTAAATTCAATTATTCGCCTTCCATTTTGATGTTGTAAACATTTGTAATCGTTAATACGTATGTGCCTGTCTTGCGGTTCGAATTTAAAATTAGATAAATTTAAGAATTTTGGAATTATTTATTTGCTGCGTTCGCGCAGCATGTTAGTTTATCATTCATTCGTTTACATCGTTCATATTCTTTATTTAACATAAGAAAAACAGAATCCATCAGTATCATCAGTTGCTTCTGCGCACTTAAAGGCTAAAGCATACATATATGCGAAATGAAAGTACAAAATACATATGGGAAAAAGGCTAGCAGAAGAATACCTAACTAAAGATCTAGCTCGCTCCGCCTGGATGTTTCCCGCAGACTTGCGTTTTCAGTTTTTGATTGTGGTCTACAAAATATACAGCAGTATGTACTATATATCTTATTAATGTTATAAATAAATGTAAATTGCAAAGTGGCGTCCGTACACAGGAGTGCAGCGCGCCGCCCCGGCTTTGCATTTGACTTAAGCCTTAAATGTTGTTGTGAACTTAAGATCCTAAACCTTAAGTTTTCTAAATCATAATTACTTGCTGCACTCGGCTGCTCGCATTAAACATTAAACATAGTGTGTGTGTATGCGTGTGTGTGTGAAAATGTACAAGGCAAAGAGCAATACAAAATTATCATCATTAAAATAAGATTACGAATTATGCATAGAGTTTTGTATGTAAAGTAAAAATGTACAATTGTTGCTATTTATATGAAAATATAAAACAAGCTAGCGCGTTCTTTATTTCATTTATCCGCAATATACCGCGTGTGTATGTCATGCAAGATTGCCATAACTTTCGCCTACACATATCCTTGAGTTTCGAGGGTGATCGATGTCCTTTCTCTTGATCTTCTTGATCTTTGCATATTTACCAATGTTTTTAGGGGCTTCAATTTTTGCAGAGGTGTAAAGGCAGCAGCAGCACTCAGCCGCTTTTCCACTTGGTCAGCGGGGAAAAGCGACAGGTGCTCTGTGCTCCGAGAACTGAGCAAAAATAATATCATCAACACATTTTCAAGCGAATCTGAATCGAAACGTGTTCACAAGACTACTTTTTAAAGCCAACAACGGCTGAAGTTTTAGTTTAAGTTTTACTTTAGATTTCTTTTCATGTTCTCACGTATTCAAGTGCCATATAAATCTGGTTCTATATATGAATATATAAATAGGTGTTATCATGATTGATTGTTGTGGGTGAAGAGGGAAACGTTGCGTGCTTACAATTAGGTGAGGTCTGCTGTAGGTGCATATATATATTACTATAGATATTAAATATAGTATGATATAGCTTGCACTACCATAAGATCAATGACGGTTTAAAATCAAAGTAAATATACAAAGCATACGAAGGGTAAAATGTCTCTCGAACTTAGCTTAGGTCAAAAATGTACAGTGTGTGTGTGAAGGATGATCGGTGTGTGATTGTTTCAGTTGGTTTTTGTGTTTTTGTGGTATGGCTGTCCTACAGAACGCAAAGTTATGACAAAAGTACACAAAATTAATCGAACATACGCTAGTTTTGCTGAGTAGGTAACTTTTAAAACCTTAAACTTAATCCTAAGCGTACAGCGTGCACTCGATATAACTCGTGGGCACAAATCCCTCGTCCCAGCCATTCGAGTTGTTCGCCCGCCGCACCCGCGTCCATCCATCGCCCTGATCGATCTCAATCACCTGCAGCTCCTCGCCCTCGTTCATGGGTATGCTGCCTTCGCTGGAGGCTGTTAAAGAAGAAATTTCAGACTTAAATTCGATTATATATAACCTTTTTTGTCAATGACTCACCCTCAAAGGGATACAGGGCTCGACATGTGCCCAGCGGATTCAGTGTCTCCACTTCCGTTTCGTAGTAGGTATCCTCACCGATGGCATTCTCATTGGCACTGCCCTGCCCGGAGCCTGGCAGCGATGTGTGCGATGTGCCCAGGCCGCTTTCGGGACTTGCCGAACTGCTGGATTTCACCAATGGAAAAGGCAGAATGAAACGAAATATTTGAAGAAGTTGCATTTGCCACATTATTAAGTGTTTGTCATGTTTTTGTGTATCAAAGCAATCAAGAATCAAAAAGGTCAAAGATCAAACCAAAAAGAGATTTACGATTTAAGAGCTACAAATTAAGAGTTAAAGCAAATTGTTATTATAATTTTGCATCTTTTGGGCAGTTTTTGTTTACTTTTTATCAGAGCTCGTAAATAGCAGTTGCCCGTTTCTCTTTGTTTTCAGTTGAATGTTATCAGTTAAGCTTTCTTCTTACGCTCTTTCAATAAAAATTAAAAAAGAGCGATTTGGTTAAGCGCTCACACATTAAAAGTCAGGAGATGAGTAAAAATGTCCGAAAATAAGACTTATTTGAACGTTCAGATGTTACTTGCGAGCTCTGATTTTTGGGCTGTGCTATTTTTGAATATAGGTTTTCGTTCTAGTGAATGAGCAATGGAAAGACCAACACCCGACGATATTGCCACACACACACCGCGGGTAGGAGTGCAATGGGTGCTGTGATTGTGATCAGATAAATGATAAATGTAGAGTACAGAGATTAGAATATGCCAAAATCATAATGCTACGATAATGTATGTACGAGTATAATGTATATGTGGGTGAGGGATATATATATAGTATAAACATTGAACGTAGACTTATGAGTGTACCCGTTATTGTTATTATTATGCCCATTTTGTATTTGCGCCACATTATCCTCAGAACCTGACCTGCTTAAGCTGCCAGCGTCATCGGGCTGGTCGTCGCCATCATCATGATGGTCATCGGCGCTGCCATTGGAATGTCTGAAACAGAGAGATTGGCATCTCATTAGACCATCATCCCTTTTTCCGGGGTAAACTAAAACATAAAGGCAACTTACCTAGAGGTTCGGTGACCGTTCTGTAATTGATTTCGATTCGCCTGTGGACTACTGGTGGCCACCTGCGCTTGACTGGCCTTGTCCAAGTAGCCCTGGTACTTTTTCAGATCTAGTTTCAGCTTCTCCAGCTTGTGCTCCGACTCGTTCAGTTGTCCCTCGACGGTCATGGGATTGCCCAGCGATGAGTTCGCCTCATAGACGATTTTCATCTTCATCAGGCCATCCCTGGCATTCGTTTCCTGGGCTATCTTCTGCTGCAGCTCGGTGATCTTTGCCTGCAGCTTCTTTCTCCGCTGATTCGGTGGCAGATCGCTGAAGTCCTCCTTTTGCCCGTCCGCAGTTAGGGAATTCTATGAGGAATCCATATTTGGATTAGTTTATAATATTATACAAGAAACAATGATATCTTTAGAGGCGAATGCAATGATTAATACAATACGATACAATACAATATAAATCAGGACTAAAGAAGAGGACAACAGGAGTTAAACAGCAAGACGACATCCAAGACAACGAGAGCGTAGCACGCAGTGAGTGAATATAATTAAGAAACCATAACACAAAATGAAAGGGAAACAAACAATAAATGCAAATATTCTGATAAACCAATGGCCCGCTTTCGACATCAATCAAAACCTGTTTTTACCAACAACACAGGCCATTAAATAGTATCATAAAGAAAAATTATGGAAATGGAACGTAGGGGAAAATAATTAAGGTGATAAAGGCAGGCGGCACTCCATCATGCAGAGGAATTTTCGACAGTAAAAACTTAAATGAAACAATCATAAAATAGAAGATTTAGTGTGAGTGTGCTGCTGCTGCTAGTTTTAGCTAATTTCTTAAACATTTAAGTATATTTAGTTGGTGTTATTTTTAGAACTTGACAATGATTTAAACAAAAGCCAAGAATATGCCAATCGTTTTGCGTTCACTGTTCGTTCAGGCGTTTAAAGTGAAAGTGGTGGTGGCTCAGAGACTATTAATTATTATTAATGTTAACGATATTATGCTTGCTAGTGATGGTTAGATTCGTATTTAGCGGAATTGTGATTAGTAGATAGCTGGATAGTGTTATTAGGGGAGCTATGGTTAAGGCTAGGCTTAGTTACGAGTTAGAGTTAGTTACTTAGTTAGGAGAGAGTGAGCTGAGAAAGATTCATCATACCTTCATGGTGATACAGGCTTCAATTATCTGCCGTTGCTATTGGCAGCGAATTGTTTTTAGTAATGGCATTTATTTAAATTGTATCACATGTTTGTCGTGTGTGTTGTGTGTTTGTGTGAGTTTAAGCGTTTGTCAATCATTTCAAAAACCGAATGGCAGCGCAACAAATATGTGTACAAAAGTAGAAATCAAGAGTTAATTCAATTAATATTGCAGTTTGTAGAAAAAGCTTTGGATTTGGGATTTCGCTTGGTGGTGTTTCGTGAGGGGAAACTCAAAAAGCAAAGCTCTGGCCACAGAAACAGTATTAGTAAATCAGAGAGAGACACAAAACATGGCAGTATGCAATAATATGTATTATGTGGGCAGGATCAGGGGGTGTGAGGCGATGTACAATGTATATATGGAAATGTCGGTCTGATATCGAGGGGATATGCACGAAAACGAGGCCTGGGACACTTGGTACTTACGGCAAACACAGACAGAACCATGGTCCAAGTGGAAATAAAGAAATATGGGTATCGACAGATTCGATCAAATCAATATAGATATATATAGAAATAGAAACGGAAACGGAAAAGAGAGAAGACTGGATGAGTAAACTATAAGGAAAGAGGACACAAACCATAACCGAGAGACCTACGACTTAACACGGAACTTAACAACTAATCAAGAAGCGGCTCAACTCAAGAGGCTGGTGCAGAGAATGGAACGGAGAGACACACGTGAGGAGAACTGAAAACTCTGGACGCTAGATAGAGTCAGGCAGTGGAAAGGTAACCCCCCGGGAATCGCTCATGGACTCCCTCCCTCACCTTGGTGCTTCCAAATATATTAAAGATGCCCACGCGCTTCTTTAGCTTGTTGGCACCCACCGTGCCCTTCAACGTCAGGTGGTTCGATATCGAGTTGCTGTAATGCGAGTCCTGCACGGCGTCCGGATCGAGCTTGGACAGATCCTCGAAGGGTATGTCACGTGGGGGTGTGAAGCCCGATTGGTATCTGTTCAATAAAAGGTTAAGATGAGCAAAATAGATAAATATTATATATCAAGATCAAATGCAAACCTTTCTATGACTTTGAAGGAATCCTCCTTCTCGTTGATGGACTCGCCGGCCTTGACAATGCCCTCCATGCAGCGTGCAATGATGGGCGCCACCGAGGACTCAACCTCCGCCGCCCCAATGATAAACTCTCGGATGCCACGCGTCCGCTTCTCGTCCAGCTCCTGCAGCCGGTTGAGAACGGCGGGCAAGAGCATACTGAAGTGCTGCTGCTGCAGGTTGTTCGTCTTCTGCAGCTGGTTGGCATACTCGTTCTTGGCATCATCCGACTGCTGGATCTTGGCCGTCATCACGTTCTTGTAGCGTTCCACCTCGGCGCGACTGAGATTTAGATCCATGTCTGCCCGCTTGTAGCTGTCCACGGCCTTCTCCGAGTCCCTGTAGGCCTTCTCATAGTTCCGCTTGGCCCGGTCCAGCGAGGAGAGCTGTGTGGTGAGGTTCTGTTGCAGCATCGCACCATCGCTAAGGCATTTCTGTAATGGGATATCGAGATTAGTAAGCCGTACATCATGGACTTAACCCACGCACTCACCTTGCGATCTTCGCGCAGTGTCTTGGACAGGAGCGTCACTCCCTGGATGACCTGGAGCTGCAGGGACTCGGACACCACTTCGCGCTGTCCCGCCAGGTCGCCCACCTCCTTGAGCAGATTGCGGAACGCCTGCATCGATGTGTATCTGTAAATGTAAGTAATAGGAGCATGTGAATCAGTTCGACCTACGCCAATTTGCGACCGAGGAAGAGCATATATCTTGTGCACAGGGAGAAATGTCTAAGGCCTTTTGATTCCCTTTATTAAATTATTTAATTTTCACATTTGTGTATCAAATTTGTAGACTGATATATCATCTATAAAAGGCATAGCTGTTTGACAACCAGCTAACACCCTGATTATTTATATTAACCTCTTTTTTTCTGTGCAAAAAATAAGCCCCAGTCACACCATAGTCCATAGTCGAGGAGCTCTCGGGATTGACAGGGCTAGACACGCGCTGTGGAACGCCCACGCAGCTCCGGACTTTGTCCATCAACGCCGCCAGAATGGGCACTTTATATGGCCGAGGAACGGGCCTGAATTTATGGACTTTACAACTGAATATGGCAAAGCGCTTGGCATTTCATTACCAAGTCTACCACTTGGCTCTGCCTCTTCATTGTCATGTTACACACATGCCACAGAGTCAGTCCCAGTCACAGTCTCAGTCACATCCATATCCCAGTCCCCAATCCGGAGGAGATCTATTTGCGGGCCATGATGTCAGAGTCGGTCCAAGTGCCAGATTTGCATGGCGTGTAATTAAAAGCTGAGATTTTCAGACCACACAGGCACACACAAGTACTTGAAGTGGATTTTTTCCCGGGCAAATTGAATGGCACCGAGCACGCACAATTAGAGCAATGAGATATATCCCAGGCCCAACCCAACCCGACCCACAACCACTTAGCACTTTGCCAAATACAAAGTGCAGCAAATTACGGATAATTTTCCAAAACATTTAACAACACGAAGAAGGTAGGGGAAAAAAATAGCTAAAAATTATATATATTTTCTATACGGTTAATGCTTACTCATTGTCTTCCTCCTCCTTCTTTTTGGGCTGATAGTTTTTCACCAGGCGCCTGCAAAGCAAAAGAAAAAAAAACGAAAGGTAAAATCCATATCATGGCATTAGTGAAACTTTGTTTATACATACTTATATGCCAAGAAAAAAAAATAATATTATAATCATAGTCTGAGCGGCAGCAGAAGCAACATATTTGCATTAACACGAGACTTTTCATTTTGCGATTGCGATTGCCAAGGCGGAGCACGCAAAAAGATTTCACTGCGCCGCGCATATTAAATACAGTTTTTCCTACAGTTTCATGCGGCTGCTTTGTGGTCTAGTTGCTACTCTTACTTGGTATCTAGCACTAACTCGTACCCGTACTAGCGCCGAACTCATCCAGACTCCAGTACAGATACACTGGGAGAGCTATTGGATACTTGCTGACATTATTTGCTATTCATATATAATTATTTATGTTTCTCTTAGAGAGATTTCTAGTTTATTAGTGGATTATTTATTACTCATAAGTTATATTAGTTTAGTAAGCTAGAATAGTCTCTCTATTTTATTTTATTTACTATGTTCTTTTATTAAAAACAATTAAATATAATTTTAAATAAAAATAACTTAAACTTCTCCGTAACTTATATGATTTATTTGAAGAAAGTTAAGTTCTATAGGATAGAGACAACACAGAAGATCGTTTATCATGATATCTTTCATTAAAACCAATTAAATATAATTTTAAAAATCCATTTCTTTAACTTCTCCATAACTTATATGATTTACTTATAGAAATGTTGTTTGGTTGACTGGACTTCATGAACTCTAAAATATAAATATAAAATAACAGTAAAGCCTCGCTAAGAAACCGAAGATAGCTAGATCGTGTCTTGTCACGGTCGCCAAGTAGAACTTAAGACCTTTAACATAGCTGTACTTATAATACGAACTTTATTAATTATTATTTTGTATTTTATATTATTATTAATCCAAGATAAGATCACAAAAGAAATTCATAGATAGGAATAGCTAGTCACGGTCGCCATGTAGAATTTAATTGAAATTTAGGTCTCCAAATTTCTTTTGCCAGTGTACAACTGCAACTAAAGGCCACACAAACAACGTTAGACGCGTAATGATAAAGCCATTAAAACTAGTCAAGACGGTAGCAGCTCCCAGCCATATCAGGGGCCACAGTTCAGTACCACCACGACTAGAAGAAGCAATAGAAACCACGGCGGAGCGGAGTCATCAAGCTTCAAAGCAGCGACTCATTGTGGGAACTCCGGTGGCAGAGTCAGTGGGAAACCGATTCCCCCACGATCTGCCAACGAGACAGACGGACGGACGGACGGACGAACCAACACCTTGGCGGCAAACATAATCTTTGCTTAAATTAAACAATTATGAGGAACCATGATGGACGGTACAACCCACGCTACCCACGTTGGGCAATCGACTGGGTAACTCAAGCCTAATCCCATTAGGTCCCCACATGTCCAGCTAGCTGGGGAAGGGGCCACTGGGACTGGGAGTGTGACTGGGCAGCGGAACCGGACTCCGAGGCAGTCGCGTGTCAATTGCGTGGGGCAGGTCGTGGTCAGCCCTCGGGTGTCACTCAATTTAGTGCAATTTACGGGATAAGCCAGGGGTTGGTGGCGACGTTGGCGTTGTGGCTCCGCTAGGTGTGGCTCCCCTTTAAACCAAAAATTCCTGGGGTCCATAAAAAAATATCAGGCGTAATTGAAATGCGCCACAAGAGTATAATGCACAAGCACACAATTAGCTATTTACGATTATTATTGTTTATGGCGCGCGTTGTTCTGTCGTCGCCCGGCGAAGGCCGCTAAAGACAAAGACTTGAATTAAATAATACGAAGCCTACACGGAATGGATTGTTTTATATTTTTATTATTTTTATTACTTGGCCAGGAACGGAGCCTGCTGCTGCTGGTCAGTCTCTCCACAAGTGGACGACCTTGTGCTTATTACTTGAGAGCTGCTTTTTGTCTTTACATTTACATTATAAGTGAGAACATTATTTTTGGCAGCTGCAAAAGCCACGAAGCTGGCCACAAATGGGTGAGGCCTGATGCAACTCGCTAAATAAATGCTCAATACTAAAATTTATATTTAATTGGCGATTTGTTAAGGCCAAATACGGAGGCGCCAATCGGCAAGACACTTTGCAGTGCCTTTAAAGTGCTTTTAAACTGTTGAAGGTAAACCTCCGAAATTGATATTAATAGGAGGTAATCTTAAGTGTTAAAAACAACTTTTTAATTTACATTTGCATTTTTTCTTTTAAGTTTTTCACAAATAAATGTATTTTTACCATTTAAGTGCAGTTTTTTTAAAGGTTAAGCCCATTAATATTATTGTTTTAAGCTTAAGCATTCGGAAAATGATTACAAAGTTTGACACGAAATATTTTTTGTAGCTATTTGATTAATTGAAATTAATAATTATTTAGCTACAAAATTTTATCCAGTGTTTAAATATTTAAAAATACCTTATTAACCTATTGTCAACGTTATTGTTTGTATTTTCAAGATTACTTTATACTGGAGCTATTTTCTTATCTTTAAAATTATTCATAAAGCCCTGTCACTATAATTTATTGAACTATTTGATTAATTTATTACTTCACTTACTTTCTTCAGTCTTTAAGCCTATTACTTTAGAGATACCTTTTATATTGTAAAAATATGTATTTTAGTATTAAGTGTGAACATTTAATATATAATGTAATCTAGTGTGTACTTCTTATAAATATAATCCTAGTAGTAAGTATCGATAACACGATAAATATCTTAGGAAGTACGGCCAACTTCACTTGACAATAAGAAGAAAGAGCAAACTTATAAAAATTATGTAAAATATATAAAATAAAGACCATTATTTACAATAAAAGCTATTCTTTACCTTATAAAAAGCAGCTTATTCCTGCATTAATTTTCTCTTCTTCCTTACTTATTTATTTATTTTTTTTTATTTAAGACTCACCTCAATTTGCCGGCATATTCCGTTTCTATGGCCACTCGATCGCGTAGGAAGTTGGCATACTTGTCCAGAGCATCGATGCCTCTGTTTGTGTGTATCGCTATGTTATCGTTCTGATCCTGAAATTATATAGAACGGACACATGGAGTCGATTAGAAAGAGCAGGCCAAAAATAACACTTAAGGCCTTTTGACATTGAGCCAACACAAATGCTCGGATAGCGAACAGCGCAAAAAAATAGAAAGATAATGCGAAATTAATCTAATTTTTTAATTAGAACGATATACGAAAGAAACTGCGTAGCGGGCCAAATGGAATTCATTTATACTCAAGCACCCGACGATATAGATCTCGAATATGTATCTTAGACGAGGCCATAATGGATCGATTTATATGAAGCGCTTCAGAGAGCTTGAAACAACTGATCCATTCACTCATTAGCCATATAAGCTGGGCCAAAATTAGCCGCTGCTGGTTGACAATATAGTGAGATATCATTTAAATTTATTGTATGGGCATTTGCCAAGTTATTATTATTGGTTAAATATGGGTAGCCACTTCCTCCTCGACTCCGAGTTATGACATAATGCCTCTCTGGTTTATTTTCCTTCTTTCTTCGGCCTGTCTCTCTGCAATTTGCAACACTTTTCAATGCTGTTTGTCAATAGCTCAATGGAGCCAACAAACAATCAAAACAAACTGCGCTCCACTTTTGATTTTATTTTCGCACGCCGGCCACAAATACAACAAAAAGATACAACGACAAGAAAAGACATCAAAAGAGGCAGCCGTTTTGGCCGAGTTAGCTGCCAATCACGCCCCCAAACGCAATCGTCGGTGGCTGGCAGATTTGAATTTTAAGTAAAGTTGAAAAAACCCCTAAAAGTCTCACAAAAAAAAATCCGTTAAAAACAGCTTAAATGGCAAAGAGACCAGACGAGCCAATTTGCATTTGAAGTTCAGGAAATTACCATCAATTACATAATGAAACCCAGTTCCGATCATGGCCCAAACAATTTTCGTGGCCAAAACGAGCGGCAAATTGACGAAAATTTACGCTGTCTGTATATCTGGTGTCGTCTTCTGTGTCTCTCGTCGAATTTTGTAATTTTTATTTTCTCTCTTTCAGCCATTATTTTAACAAGGTTGCTGCTGGCTGATCAGAGAAATTTGGCAACGTTTGGGGGCTTCGATTTTCCCTCGTCGTTGTTCAATTAAAACGTGCCCGCCATTAATTAAAACAATTGTCAATTACATACGTTTTCGAGCACATCATTAACGAGTAACGTTTGTAGAATATGTTTGATTTGGCTATTTGTTTAATGCCGGTTTTTTTGAGGTTTTTTTTTGAGGTGCTTGCGTCACTGAAAAAAACTTTCACCCCGCTCCAGGGTGCGGCATCTTGGCACTCGATGAAAAGCGTTTTTCGCGTGGAAAAGTGTCGGGCAACATGGCAAATGTCGCCGCCGCCCGACGTGGCTGCAGCAGCAGATGTCATGCGAGTAGCGGCGGTAATTGAGTTGCAACCGGGCCGAGGGCGTTGCCTTCAACATTGTGGGTGTTATGGCCACCGCCACCAGGACGACTCTGGGGGCTCCCAAACTGGGCCTATAAATATGTCTTGGCTGTCAGCCTGTGCCCCTGGGAAGTGTCTGCTTTATGCAATCGAAGGCACTCGGCACTCGGAAAATGATTTGCCTTCCACAACATCTAGTAAGTGGTAAGTGAATGCTCTCGAGTGTTAACTGAGTGTTATTCAAGCTTTTGTAAAAGTTAAGCATTTCTATTTTTATTGCTTTAATTGTCTTGAAGCTGTAAAAATTTATATTACAGTTCCGCGTATCTAGTGTTTGTAAATTCAATTTTAAAACTACTATACGTAAGGATCGTTTCATACAATCACTGATTTGGGGTAACAATAAAAGTCCAGGCTACTGGGTAGTAAACTTTATTATAACCAGCACTGGTTTTAGAAAATATTTCCTTGTTTAGTTCAATTATATAATATTTAGAATATTTTTTCCATAAAATCAAAGTATATTTTGTGAGACCTTAAGACAAACTAATTATATTATATAATATATCATTTAAATAGGAAAAATATTATAAATCAAAACTCGAGCGAGTCGCCAAATTCGTACTTGAGAATTACAAGAGAGTTCTACTGGGAAGTAAACTTTATTATAACCAGCACTGCTTTTAGAAAATACTTTCTTGTTTGGTTAAATTTTATAATATTTCGAATATTTTTTGCATAAAATCAAAATATATTTTGTGTGACCTTAAGACAAACTAATTATATAATATAATATATCATTTAAATAGGAAAAATATTATAAATCTAAGCTCGTGCGAGTCACCAAATCCGTACTTGGGAATTCCAGGAGCTCTCTTTCCCAGAATGTTGCAAGAAAAGAGTGAAATATGGGAAAATCGCTCATAAATATAGTAAGCCTTAAGCTATATTCCACTTATTTTCCGAAAAATAATTTCTGCATCTTAATATCCATTAGTTTAAATTTATTCAAATTTTATCCGTGTTTCTTGCTGCATATTTAGTTTGGAATTTCTACAAGTGCACCTGGCACAGACATTTGTGCCCCCAGCGCGGCTGCCTTTCCATCAACTCGACTCAAACTCAAACTGAAACTCAAACTCAACTCAGTTCGACTGAAATCGAATCAAATTAATTTACTCGGCACAGTGACTGTGGTGCGGTGGGGCGCTTGCGCAATATTCCCGCCCCCCGCCGGCGGGAAATTGTTTTTCCAATTGATCTGCTCCACCTATATAATATATAAAGAGTCTACAGTCTATAGTATATAGTATATGTGTGCGTGCCAGTTTTCCATGTTGTCTGATTAAATGGAATGGCAAATTGGCCGACGGTTGTCTGGGCAGGAAAGTTGCCATTAGCGCCGTTGATTTATATAAATGTTTAATGATAGGCCCCAGAGTCAAATGCATTGATTATGATAAGTTTATGCTGTTGCCGGGAGATTATGAGGTGAGAAAGGAATGCGAGAGATCTTTTCTGGATCGACCGATCGATCATCGATCACCGATTGATTGTGAAGGAATGTGGGAAGCTCTTGTGTATGTATAGCAACATATATGTTGTTTTTCAGCGAATTTCTATGGATGCCGAGAGGCCGAACATGATCGCGCCGAGGCTCATCATCAGCATCATCATCATTCGGGGCCTGACATTGATAGACGACTCTCGAGGTTGTGTTCGCCAATCGGATCGCATTGTTGACCTTGACCGGATCGCGGCGAGAGATCGCAGAAACGATTCCAAGATCGGAGGCAGTATGTGCATATAAGGAGTGATTGGATTGGAAATGGCAAGGGTCTCGCAAATTGGCTGGAGGTGGAGCACAGCACAGCTCGAAAGCATTTTCTCCCCGCCTCAGGTTAATGACTCTCGCATTTAAATAATATTTATTTATTTAAGCAACCAAAAGCCGGAAGATTAATGTCGCAGCCGGCTGGCCAACACTAACAAGCTGGCCAATAAATCATGGCGAAAGTTTTACATGGGGGCAGCATCATCATCATCATCATCTTCAGCATCTTCAGGTGGTGTCACAGAGTTTATTAGCAGAAGAAACCCCAATCCAACGAGACGCACCATCCAATCCAATCCAAACCCATCCCGATACCAATTCGGAATCCCACTTGATGACTTTCACTTGACACAAGTTGGTTCATCAAAGTCATGAGAAACAATCAACAAAATGTGGCATAAAGAATCTGACAGGCCAAGAAAAGCCACGAAAAACACAAAAAAACAACCAAACAAAACAATGACAATAAAAAGCAATAAAGAAATTAACAAATTGCTGGCAAGAGCCCACAGAAAAGTAAAACATTGAAAAGTGTTAAATTTGATTGAAGATTGTCATCGATTGTTGTGGGTTCTCTTGGGCACTCTAAGTGTGAGCAATCAATGCGGTGGATAGTGAGGAATTTACGGCGGGGCCCGGCCCTCGATATAAGGGCATTCCATCAACTGAGTGGGTCAAGATTGAAGGCTGATCGATTCGATTGATTAAACGCATTTGTCGCCTTTTATTTGTTACTTGCATTGTTCTCTGTTCATCCATTTAAACGTGCTTTCAATTCGTTCCGATTCGTGTTTCCAGGGCTCGTGATCCACGATCGAGGAGGAAAGCCCCTCCAGAAAGTGGAACGGGGACAAACCCGATGGAGTAAGTACTGATGATAACCGAGGAAAGTATTATTATTTATTGCTCGGTATTGTGAGAATTTATACGAGTAATTCATAAGAAGTTATCAGGGTTAATCATAAGAAGTTATCAGTGTGAAATTCAGTCAATAAAGGAAGAGTTTATGTGCCTGGCTAAATCTTAAGCAATAGAGCTTCACCACTATTAACATGTCATCAAGGAAGTTAGTTTTATTTATGGTTTAAATATTTAAAATAAATTAATCTGTAGCTAACCATTTTTATCAGTTATTTAACGGGGAGTACCCTGCGTAATGTATAATTCTTAAGAAGGGCGTTCTTATTTAGTGTGAAATTCAGTCAATAAGGGAAGAGTTTATGTGCCTGGCTAAGTCTTAAGTAATAGAGCTTCACCACTATTAACATATAATCAAAGTAGTTATTTTTATTTATGGTTTAAATATTTAAAATAAATTCATTTCCTAGCTAACAGTTTTATCAGTTATTCAATAGGAAGTACTTAGTGATTAGTACCTCTTCTGAGCTCTGGAAAAGTTATCTCATAGGAAACTACGCATATCAACCGCAAAGCCCCCCTGGTGGATTCAGTTTCATATAAAATTTATGATAGTTGCTGTAGATAATGGCAAATAGCCCATACCTTACCCCCGTTTAAGGGAAAATGTTAACCACCATAATCAGGGGCCAGAAATCAGACTGTTACGCAAGCAGTTGCAACGGTAAAGGGAAATCTCTGGTTGGCCTATAGACCCGGGCCCTGTCAATGCTCGTTGTATGTCTCTTTATGTAATGACTGCCAAATGCAACTGCAGCCAACAGTGCAACTGCAACAGACGAGGGTGTCAATTGAAGCAGAAAGCGTTGACGGCGACTGTCTGGCAGTTGTCTGTCTCTATCTAACGCTATAGCCCTCTCTTTCTGCATCGATTAATACACGAAAAACAACATATAAATGTATCTAAGGTATCTAGAACAAACAAACCATATTTATAAGGCGTTTAATATCAAAGTTATCACTGAACTTAAATATATATTTGTTACTTGAATTATTGATTACATAGGGTGTCTAATTTCATACTTATATTAGCTTAATTTGAATTTTTTAAATAAAATCAGTATGAACTACTTTTAAATGAACCAAACCCCTGCTTTTTATTTAAACAATTGATTACTTAGGGGGATTAAAAAGATTATAATGGCTTTTTAAAGTAAAATAAATATGAACTACTTTTAACTGAACAAAATCAGTGCTTTTTATTTAAACAATTGATTACTTAGGGGCATTAAAAAGACCATAATATTAAATAAGTATAGCAGTTTATAAGTTGTCAATAAAATATAATAAAATAATAATTAAACTGATCTTTTCTATTAAAATGTATACGATTAATTATAAGGACAGAAGTGTTCCCTACCGCCATGATCTCTATACTTTTCTCTATGTGTACATCGCTTACTATGGTTCCTGTTTGCATTACAATTGCAGGAGTTCAGTCGACCAGAAACGTTGGCTTCCTTTTGCCTCGGCTCTGGCTTTTGTTTTTTATTATTATCATTTTTTTTTTTCAATGATTAGGAAAAGCGGAGAGCGCCAGAGACAGACCCAGTTCGGACGACCGACTAACCGAGCGAGCTGGTGGCAATGCCAGCGGCTAAAACTGGGTAACAGGTGCACGGCGGTGGGCTGGGACATGGACACGGCGGTGGCTGTGGGTTGTTGCCAACGATTTTGTTACCACCACCGGTCCGTCGGTCGGTTGGTCGGTCGGTCCGCTTTGTTATTCAGCTGCGGTTTTTGGAAGCCATAGGCAGCGGCTCAAGCAGCAAAATGGGGTGGCTTAAACAACGATTCTAAGCCAAGTTGGTGGTTCTATGTACACTAAACAACAGAACCGTAAAAGGTCGTTAAATTAAAGATATTTTTATTAGTATTCAGAGAACTATTAAAACATATCCCGAGGGTTACAAAGCTAGTGATATTTGAATCACTAAAACACTGATATAAATTCTATTATTAATATTATTAAAGATAATGTCTTTTTGTATGAACTTTTATTTAGGAGAAATTATATTAAATATGATGCAATAAGAATAAGAAGGTAAATATATCCACCATTATTAGGCAGAACAAAAGTTCTTTCAAAGAGTGCACTTAAAATTCCCAAGTACGATTTCGGTGACACACAATGTGGATTAAATCTGCCGCCTAGACCTTGAGTTTAAAAAAAAAGTAAGTTAAGTAAAAAGTAAAGTAAAGCAAGTTTCCATTTCCTAAGCTTTCCTCTTCCGAGCAGTGCTTGGAATGATGAATTCTTAGAGAACAGAAGAACGGATTCAGCTCAGGGGCAACATGGGCCCAACTCGCTCAATGGAAGTTCCGCAGCACGCGTTTTTATCTGCAACGGACGTGGCACGCAAACAACAGCAGCGGCAGCAGCAACATGCACAACAGCAACATATTCATTGCAGCTGATAAGCAGGGGAAGTGCCTTCCACACACACACATATATACACATATGGGCATATAGTATTAGTGTGTATGTCGATAGTGAAGTTGACCGTCCGCCCGGCATGACGAGAAAATGTTTGTTATTTTATATTGCTGTTGCTGCACCCAGTTGACACTTACTACACCTAACCAAAAATAACAAAAAATTCAAATATTTAAGGTAAACATCACTTTTCGGTAACTAAAATATACAGACTTTTTTTAAATAAGAAACATTTTATAATATCTTATAGATATTCCTTTAGTTTTAAGTCTTTTCTCTGTTATTTAAGTTTAAATATGGTTAAAACAAGTACAAAATAGTTTTAAATTAAGAAAACTTTGGTATATTTAGTACGAAATGTTTTACAATAATATCTGGTACACAAAAAACTCCATAAATATTTTAATATATTATTTAAATATTGTTTGCTACAATCCCCATCAATGGAATTAACCTCTAACCATTAATTGTACTTATCAATTTGGAATGAGGCCTTAATTATAAACACTTATGAAACATGACTTATAACATATCAGCCAAATAAATAATAATCATTAATTACATGATAATTTAAGATCATTTTTCTCATATTTAAAGATATTTTTTCTGTGTAAATGACGATGATGTTCGATGAGTGGTCCCTTGACTGACGCAAATTGACATTGCCCCCAGAGTGAGTCCACAGTGAGTGCAACATGCAACCTATGTGTCTATATGTCATATATGTCTATTAGCTTCCGCCACGCCCCTTTTTGCCGCCCCTCTGTCCGGTGCTTTTTGCATGACAACGTTTAGGCGGCGGCTCCTTTGTTTATCACGACGATTAATGAAAATGTTGAGTATGTGAAAGCTTTCTAGTCACTTTTTTCCCCCCTATATTATCAGTTTTTTTATAACAACAGGTCAGGGCAGTGACCCCGCTAAATAAATTAGAGAACAGGCATTAAGGTTGAAGCTCCTGATAGTAGATTACAGGATTAATGGGGAACAGTGTGCTGGTTTATAATGTCAAAAGTAAAGTAAGGGCAATTGGGAACATGCTCTATAAACTCTATGTATATCGTGTGATCTAAAATCTTCCTAGAGACAATCACACATGGCAAGTACTTTTTGTGCAATTTCCCTAACAATTTCCAAGACAATGAGTGGGAGCTAAGAAGCTACTCCTGCCTGACCCGTTTTCCATTTCCCATTTCCCATTTCCACACTTCTATTTATAAGCGGCTTTCGTTGTTGTTCCTTCCCATTTTCGGTTAATTTGCTGTAACGATTTTCCGCCTCAATGCAGCTCCGTGGAAAACTCTGCTCCCATTTCTGTCTCTCCCACTCGGCTCTGGATCTATATTTACATGTCGTTTGCCACTTTCCCATTTATTTTTTCCACACTCCACACACTCAGGCACACACCGCACTCTAGTTGCAAATTGTTGTTGACAGTGGGAGCCCAAAATTAGCACATTAACCCATTGGTGGCGGCGGTCTGTGCCGCCTATCGATTAAATAACTTTGTCTAGTTCTTCAGTGCTTTTCCGCACTTTTTGCCAAGACATAAATCGATATTCAGGTCGCATCGGCCAACATCAAAGGAGTGTTCTATCCAATTAGATCAAAATACACTCCAAATACTTTGAAGAACATAGCTTAGAGTGTAGCAATTGGCAGAAACACGTTAATTACACACGTACTTATGCAATTATGCAAGCGAATGAATAAATGAATAAATCAAAAGACGCCTTTTCACAGTTAAAAATGTGGAAAATCCACAACTGGCAACTTGATCTTGGCCAGAAGCAGAGAATAATGCCTGCAGCGCTTACAAACAGGAAGCATTAAACATGGGCCAAAAAAAGGCGAGAAAAACATATATCTTCTTGATTTGTTTCTTAGTTTTTTCAAGCTGCGAGTATCGTGTGTGAACCGTTAGTCACCGCAAAGTTGTAATCATAAAAATAGTTGAGCAACATCGTTCAGTTGAACTTTAACTTTCAACGTATAGCCGGCAGCAGCAGCGGACACAGAAGCCGCCGCCGGCAGAAGCCGTTGGTCAAGTGCCGGGGCCGGAGCCGGAGCTGGAGCTGGAGATGGAGGCCCGGTCTGGGAGATCATTATAGATGGGCATTCCAAGCGAGCGGCAGGCAGATGGATAAATAATATGCGGCCTTCAGGCAGCTGTGCCTGATGAATAGTTCTAGGGAAAACACTGATTGAACGAAAGATCAAAGGTTTTCCAGCAGGAATATTTAAATGTCTATCAAAGATACCGTTTTCCAACAAACAATGAGGCATAGTTATTGCTAAACTATGTGTTTTAGAGAGTTACAGCTTTTTTAGTTGGTTTCAGGTATAATTTAGTGTTGCTTTTAACAAGAAATTTATTTACTGGGGGCTAATAAGTAGTTATAAACAATCAAAAGAAAAGATTGCTAAGGTTTATTGTGACAAACAACCATTCTTAAGTTTACTGAGACAAAAGGCACTCAGTAGACTCTTAAAATGTAGCACTATCTAATAGTTGTCTTTCAGACTAGTATTTTAAAGACAAGAATATTTAAATGTCCATCAAAAATACCGATTTCAACAAACAATGAGGTATAGTTACACCTTTTTTCAGTTGGTTTCAAGCACTATTTATGGCTTTAATGTTGCTTTTAACTATAGAACTTTATTTACTGGGGGCTAATAACAAGTTATAAATGCTGAGTTTATGTTCAATTTAACAAACAACCGAAGAGTTAAGGTTTATTGTGCCTTTTTTAGGTTTACTGAGACAAAAGCCACTCAGTAGACTTTTAAAATGTAGCACTATCTAATAGTAGTTTGTCTTTCAGACTAGTATTTTAAAGGTTTTTGGTTGACACTTGGATTTCTTTACATTAGGAAACACTGCTCTAATTGTATATATATATATATATATATATAAATAAGAGCTACACGAAACTCTTGAAATCCCCAAGTATTCCTATAGTTTTCCAGTGCACCCTGAACAGGCTCAGGCCAATCACGATCACCTGTATCTACCGCAAGCAGTCGAAGCTCAATTGCATTTCGGTTATGCAAAGAATCAAATCACATTTAAGCGGCGACATTTAATTGCAAACTGGTTGGTTGTTGGTTGGCCAGTTAGCCACCTGCGGCGCGGACAATTCTCGTCTAAGAGCAACCGCTTTTAAGAGCAACTCGGACCTGGACTCACCCAAAATTCCGCATGCCGATCCCTGGGTTCCCAAACGGTGGCCACTCCGGATCCGCTGAGGCTGCGAGCCGCATTCAAATAGCCGATCAGGCAGTTCATGTCGAGAGCCGCGAGCAAACTAATTGACCAACTGTTCCAGCCAGCTAAGTGGTCTTCAATGGCCGATGGGAAAAGTGGTAACACGAAGCAGAAGCAGGAGGAAGAACAGCGATCGAGATAGCCCAAGAATGTGAAAACATGTGCCGTCCATGAGATGGGAGTGGTTGTGGCATCTCGAGATAGAAAGATGCAAGAAGTGTTCTCATCTCTTTACCATTATTATTATTATTATTATTATACTGATTTATATTCAACTACTCGAGCTGATTGCTGGCTGTCCAAGTAACCTCGAAACGTGCCAAAACGGCAGAGATCTTGTGGCCATACTCTGGTTGCTAGCTGCCAGTAAAGCCCGCCAGCAGTTGACAATTGCCGCTCGTTAGGTGAACTGGCCAGCAAACAAGAGGGAAGTTGGTCAGACTTAAGACTTAAGACCAGACTTGCACACTTCCGGACAGATTCTGCAGTATATATATACATACCAGAGATAACCTTACCCTGTTACATGGAGTGGATGGATGTGAAGCGCCATTCAAGTTAATTTGCTCCAATTATGAAAATGCTCATGTGCTCATTAAACTTAATTGAGAACTGGGGAAAAGGAGAAGGCGAAGCCGAAGCCGAAACAGAGATGGCACAAAATAAAAACAATTTGAACAAAAAAGCATTGGCCAGCTAAAAAACCAGCCTTGAGTGAGTGAATGAAATGATTGAACGACAGAAGTGGCAAACGGATCAACGGATTTTCTTTTTCCTGCCATCATCTCATCTTCCATAAAAATGCTTCGGTTTTTTCCTCGAAAGAGGTAAAAGTACAACATGGAATCAAAACACAAAACTCCATCTTAGCCCAGACAAGCGGCTTAGGAAATAAGTTGTGGAAACCATTAAGTACACGTATAAAAATAAATTATGAACCTCTAAGGAAAGCAGAATATATGAAATATATGCCAAAGAAAAAACAATCACCCCTGGGGCCTTACAACATTAAACGTTATTAAAAAAGATAGCACTTAAAATTCCCAAGTACCAGTTCGGTGAGACACTAGTATTTAAAACCTATATAAAAAAAGAATAATAGTTAAACATATCCGTAACCAATTAAGTTGTTTTATCTGTTTTAGCTGTTTAAAATCAGGCAACATCTTGACCTAAATAGGTGGCTATAAATAAAAGCAAATTATGCATTCATGGCAACTTCATAAGCTGATCTAGCATATCTCTTTTATAGCTTTTTAGTGGGAGATTAAATTCTACAACCAATTTAGTTGTAAATCTTATAATTTAGATAAGATTTAGTTGAACTACAGATTTCCTATTTTAGAACTTATTTAAGGCCAACTCCTGTTGGTTTTTCCAGTGTACTTCACATTCCTTTTGATGGGAAGCAAATTGTCTGGCGTTTTTTATGTACTTTATGTGACTTAACCATTTTTCAGCAACATTTTGCGTAAATCTTGCAAGTATATTGCCAAGAAAGTTTTAATCTTTTTTTCTATTTTCAGCTAATGTGGCTGCGGATGCTGCGGCTGCTGCTGCTGCTGCTGCTGAAAATGGTCAGAAGAGGAGGCTGGAGATGGGCAGTGGACACATAGAAGCCAAGTTGGACGACGGAGCGTAGAGCTGAAAGCAAAAAGCGCTATAAATTTGCAGCCACATTCTTGGGGACCGGGCCAAAGCCGCCGAACAGGTTGAACTACTTTGGCCAACAGAAACGGAGACCGGAGACCAGCAGAGACCAGCAGCAGCAGCAGCAGAAACCAGCAGAACCATGGCCAATTCCTCAGCTCAGCTCAGCTGCAACTGCATCTGCAGGACCGGACATTCATTCGATGGCTTCGAGTGCGCCCAGAATCGATTGGATAAAGCTGTTCGCTCTATAAATAGAGCCCCGGCCCGGCCCGGGCCTTATCAGCCCCGAGTTTCGCGTGGCCAGAGTTTCGCTTTTCAAGTCTCTCTATTATTTTATATCTTTTTTTCCCTTGCCTGCTCCCCAGTGGCCATAAAAATTCGCTGCATTTCCGTTGCTTGTACAAGAAAATATGCAGCCACTCTCTGGCACTCTGGCACTCTGGCAGCGAGATGAAAACTGGAGCAACAACAAAGGCTGGCCAGCATTTTCCAAGTAACTCACTTCTCATGCTCTCTCTTTCCGACTTTACTTTCAGGCTCCTCAACTTATCATTAATCTCTCTTGCGGCAAACAAGATGCACACTGGGATCGGGCGGCAATATACAGATGGGGTTGAGTTATTAGCACTCGAAATTAAGTCTGCAAAAAGCGAATATCTTGTATTTTGTTGGGTTAAAGCTCTTATAAGCTAAAAGACAATTAAATTTTGAATGGTAATGGAATTTGTTGTGTGCAGAACTGATTACATAGGGAGAGTGGCTACCAAATCAGCTTTTAAATGTGCTATAACTATCCACAATTCTGGAACTACACCCTTCACCTTTCTATATTTTTTAAAGCTCTTATAAACTGAAACACAATTTTATGTTGAATGGTAGTGAACTTTGTAGTGTGCAGAATTTATTACATAGGGAGAGTGTTTACTACTAAAGCTACAAAAGCAGCTTTTTAAAAGAGCTATAACTATCCACTAATTTTGGAACTACACCTTCACCTTTCTATATTTTTTAAAGGATCAATAGATGGTTATTATGCAGGAAAACTTATTTACCACAAAAAGAAGTAGTAGTAGTAGTGTGTAGAATTGATTACATAGGGAAAGTGTCTACTACTAAGGCTACTAAAGCAGCTTTTTAAAGGAGCTATAACTATCCACTAATTCTAGAACTACACCTTTACCTTTGCATATTTTTTAAAGGATCAATTAATGGATATTATTCCTAAGAACTTAATTACCACAACATAGTATGCTTAGGTTTTTATGAGCCAACAAGAACTAAGCTTCGACAAAGCACTTTATTTAAAAAATAACTTCAATTAGAAGGTTAACTAAGCCATTACCATATAATAATAACGTGTAGTTACTACTTTTCTAACCCCATCTGTACTTGATAGTTGTGTCAGCCGTTGATGGCTGGTAATTAAAATTTCTCACATATGTATTTACATACATCTTTGATTATGCGAGGCGATAGCTTCATGGGGCTGAGAGATTCGTGGAAAACACGGTGGTGGCGGCAATTAACCAGCTAAGAAAACCAGGCGTATAATGCAAATACTTGGTATTCCTCTGGCCGTAGAACAAAAAGTATTACTCACACGCTTTCAGTTTTAAGCCAACAAAGAACTGCAGTGGGGAAAACTGTTGAAAAAGTCCAACTGCAATCCATTTGCTATTTTTAATAGCAACAAAAAACAACAAACAATCAACATATTTCTCCTGGCGAGAATATTGCAATTTCCTTTTATTTATGAGCCATGAAAATGCAAAGGGAATTGGTTGTTAAAAAAAGAGACGACTCTCGTTTAGTTTGGGAGGGAAAATCTTGATCAATTTCCTCAAGCGACTGCTTCCGAACTTGTGGGTGCCCTCCTCCTCCCTTGGTTCCCGCCCTCTGGTCCATGGCCCTCTCTCCCACAGACAACGGGGCGTATGCGCAATAAATTAAGCGCTGTCATTTCGCCCAGCAGCAGCAAGTCAACTCAAAAGTCAATTAATAACAAACACAATAAAAAAAAGCAACAGCATTTCACTGACCAGACAACCATCTCAGAGTTGTGGCATCGCAGCTGCAGACGAAGCTATAGCCAATATTGGATGCACAGGACGAAATCTTCGGATTTTCTATAGCTACATATATTTTTCCTTCTAAAAAAGATCTAAGTAAGAGATGTCAATATATAAGAAAGTTTTTTGTATAACTTATAAGAGAAAGTTAGGTTTAATATGAGTAAAAACTGGCATAGCCACTAGAATTCCCAAGTCGGAATTCGGAGCTTCGCTGACACACTGAAAAGTGGTCAGAAAAAGGATACTGATAGGCCATTTCTAGAAACACCTTTATATCCGTTACAAAGGCTTTCTTTAACATATTTAAAATTTAAATATAATGTAAATATGTTTTATATTATTATTCCCTGTGTAAAACATCGAACTGACTGCCTCTGGTGACGTCACAAACAGCCTGCACCGCGACTCTTGACCAGTTGAAAAAGGTTAACTCGGGTTCGCCTTCTTCCATCGAACGTGAGAGAGTTTTTAGGAGTCTGGCACAAAAGCTAAAGCTGAAGTACTTCAAGCATCTTCCCGCAACTGATTGCAACCGAGCCAGTATTATGGATTTCGTTTATTTCTAAGCACTTCATTGTCTCCAGCCAAGCGCCGCAATCTCATTCCGCGTCAATGTCAATTTCAAAACCCAATTGTTGCCCGCCAAAGTCCAAGTCAGAGCGACTAACTAACTAACGGCCGGCCGCAGTGTTCAAACATTTAGACAATTGCCCGGCCAGTCACAGACGCTTCCAATTAAGTCGGTGAAAAGCGAAGGGAAATATCACTCGGACGAAAGCCCCGCAACCTAAACACCCGGTTCCATGGAACATCTGCTTGCCTTAGAACAAAAAACAAAAACAATGTAAATTGCCCTGACCAGCTGCCTGTCTGGGATCAGGGATCGAGGTGAACCGAGAGGGAACTGGACAGGGAAAGGCTGCAGGGTGTGGGTTAAACACGTGCCCAGACAACGCTTCAAGCGGCAACATGGTTTAGATTTTAAAAATAACTCTTTACCTTAGTACCCTGTACTTGAAAGTAAAGTTTGTAAAATAAAGCCACTACAAAGCCACAAACGGCAACATTGTTTTATATTTTAAAATTAAATCTTTACCTTAGTACCCTGTACTTAAAAGTAAAGTTTATAAAATAAAGTCACTACAAAGTAAGTGTTCAAAGGGAAACATGATTTAGATTTTAAAAATAACTCTTTACCTTAGTACCTTGTCCTTAAAAGTAAAGTTTATAAATAAATAAAACAAAGTCACTACAAAGTACTACTAATCCCTTGTCCAGACTATACACCAAATTGCAGCACTTAATGTCTCACTATATATTTTTAGCTTCACTATTAGCATCTCAGATTTTATACGGCAACATGATTTCAATTTTAAAAATAACTCTTTATCTTAGTAAAGTAAAGTTTGTAAAATAAAGTCACTACAAAGGACTACAAACTATTCCCTTGTCCAGATTATCCACTAAATTTCAGCCTTTAATGACTCACTATATATTTTTAGCTAATAGTGATCCCAGATTTTATGAACCCAACCTTGTAAGGTATATCCTTCTTCGATTTAACCTGCCTCTTTGCCAAGTCATTCTGGAATTGAGTAGGGCAAATATAAAAAAAAAAAAGAAAGGTAGACAGAGTGAAGGAGGAGGCGCTCCAGAGCCCGGAGGAAATGGAGGAGGAAGGGCAGCCGCTTCGGGGGGGAGTGTCCGTCAAAACAGCCGCAAAAGTGAAAATCTAAACCAAAACCAAACGAATTCTGGTTTCCAATTGCCCGCGGTTTGAGTTTGCCATTGTTTGGCCACGAGTTTTGTGCTTTTTTCTGTTGTTTTTGGCCCCGCCGAGTGGTTTAGTGTGTGCTTCAATGTGTTCCAGCTGCTTGACGACGATAAATGCAGTCTGCAGGAGGATGAGGCTGAGGCTGAGGAGGAGGTGGCCAGCAGCCAGCATTTGGCGAGCGAAAAATAAAAGCCAAACGAGTTTCATGCCCCAAAGTGCCAGTCAGTCTGGGAGTCGAAAGGTGGGGGACTGGACCCGCGGAGACTGAGGCCGAGACAGTAACTGGGACTGGGTCTGCGGTGATCCATTGTTGCGGCTCCACAGCTACAAAATACTTGTAATACCAAATGGAAGGCATCTTTGGGCATTTTTTAATAATTTTTTAATATTTATAGAACTTTATCTTATGTTTCTTATTTATTTTAAGCCTTATTTAGCTTTGTAAGTCAAAAAGTTGAGTGAAAGTTGACTAGATCCTTAGAATATATCAGTAGTTGCAAAAGAGATTCAAATTCTAGGTTGAAAAATGGATAATTGGAACCTGAAATATATATTTTCTGGTCTAAATTAGGTTCCAGACTTGATATGTTTATATGTTTTTATCAAACTTCTTTTCTTTCGATTTGAATTTATGATTTGATAACTTGATCTTCGTTTTTCCCTGTGTGGCTCAGCTGGCCTGGTTCAATTTTCAGCTCGGATCGGCACGGATTGGAAAACGCCTTCGCAGTGTCCGAGGGGAAAATGGAAAATCATCGCGCATGTTGCAGTGGATTTCATAACAAGTGTTGCCAAATGGCCGAAGAAAACAATCGGCCTATAATTTAAGATCTATTTATGTGTTCGGATGGACAAGTATTTGGCGTGGGCGAATTTTTACTTTGCAGAAAAGATTCGTATATGTACATTTCGAGTGGTTTTTCATCGAGAATGCTCTCTCATTTTTCGGTTATATTGTGGTATTTTTAGATCTTTTCTTCTGCTATACTTTAAACATATATATTCCGTTGATTGCTCTATTAAATGAATGCGTGTGTGTTGTACAGTTAGGTATACTTAAAGTTCCACGAAAATACCGACCTCATAGAGGTTGCATCCACAGTTAGGCCTGAGTGCAGTCCAAAAAGCCGTTAAGAAGATTCTCTGAACAAACGGAAATATGTAAATGAAGCCACCAATTTGATTATCCAACAGGTGAGGGCCTTGTCGGCGCTTCTTAATTTACATTCGAATGATATTTCATTTGTTTGTTACAGAAACTTTTGGTATTTCGATATTTGTTTGTTAGAAAACCGTTTTCACTTTTGCGAACGGACAAAGGCGAGTCCCCAAGGTGTTGAGAGATCGTAAACGGGCTCTTTCCGAAGCTGAAGTTACCAATTTGTTTATAAAATTAGGCTGCCTCCCCTCGATCTTTCTCCTGATCTTTCTTTTTCCCCAAACCGGTTTTGCACTTGTCAGGAAATTATGAAAGACCCCGCGCCACCATAGAATGCATAAATAATAAAAACTAAACAAACAAACCGAAATAAAATCTTTTATCAAAACATTTCCAGTCGGTGTACCATATACGATGTACAATGGAAATGCAAATCGAGTTGACACTCGGAAATCTTTATGAATTGTAATGTTAATTATGCCGGAGGGGAGTAGTTTCCATTAGTCAGCAAATCAAATCGGGGCGAGACAATAAAGCAAATGCATAATCCATCCGCGGGATGATGATCATGATCATCGCATATGAAAACCGAAAGTGCCCAGCGCGGCCCAATGCGGAAATATAAATATTGAATACGCATTCGAATTCGAGTCGGTAAACAAATTATGAACGCACTGCGTTTCAAATACAAAATTGATTCGTTTTCGAGTCCAGAAAAGTAAAAGTAGCCAGCAGGCCTTTTCTGGGAATCTTGAGGAT
This sequence comes from Drosophila pectinifera, assembly GCA_008042775.1. NCBI lineage: Eukaryota > Metazoa > Arthropoda > Insecta > Diptera > Drosophilidae > Drosophila > Drosophila pectinifera. Next base: position 28,273 of record VNKC01003289.1, read on the forward strand.
CGGCTGGCTATATTGTGGCTACTGTCTGGGCCAGAAAAGTTGTTTACTGCATAGGAAAAGGCCACGGAAATGCGTCAGGAAAAGGCATTTTTCCCGTGGGTGGTGGCTTCTCACTTTATCTCACTCTTCTGTTGTTCTCCGACTTCAAGATCGATCCACTGACTGGCAGTCAATGTTAACGTAAACATTATATCCCGGCTATCAATTCGGTTTTTGTTTATAATAAATGCGCCGAAGCCTTATAAAAATAAACTCGCAACGGCAAATGCACTGCCATCGCCTTGGCTAGGTGAGTAAATTCACTACGAAACCATTCCCATACGATTCAGTTCGAGTCGAGAGACTTCTCTTTACTCACGGCGTTTTTTGCCCAATTGTTTACCAGGTAGATTTTCCCTTTTTTTTTCTTTTTGTTGAAGGGAGTGCGAGACTCACGTCGCTTGATTAATGTGCATTGGAACTTACCTGCAACAGAGAAAGAGAAGAAAGGTTAATGCAATGCAATAAACGATGAAATGCCTTGAACAATGATATATATAATTATTTAATATACCATAATACATACAAGATGGACTAATGTAAGTTCCTGTTAAATAGTTCCTGTTATAGAGAGGAGTTATCAAGTAAAACTATAAGAAAGAAGGTTAAATGTATCGATATATCGATAACGTTATTGCAATGAGTGTCACTAAAATTCCCAAGTACGAAGTCACGCTTGTATAAATGTTGCAGAGTGAAATGGAGTTAACAACAAAAAGCAAAGAATAATAAAGTATAAAGAAATTTAAAAATAAAGTTTATTGAATAATAAAAGAGGATACACCAAAGGTACTCAAGTATATAAGTTCCATTATATGTATGTAAAACCCCGAAAAAGAAAGTTCCTTTGTTGATCAATAGCTGCTATAAATTAAAAACTGATTAAGACTGGTTATTATCTGATGCCAATCGGGTAACCCTTGTTTCTAGACTTGATACTACCGTGAATCACTCTAAGTATTGCCCATAAACCAATTGAGATATTCTCAGAAATAATGTGTAACAGCTCCGATGTTGACTGATTAAGTAAACTGCTCAACTTTCCACCCAGCGAAGGCGAAGCCAAAGTCAATGTTCTTTCCGCAAAGTACTTATTCTTGTTCGTCGCCAAATCAGCGCGCTACCATCTTTCCATAATAGTATTAACTGAAGTAGTCGTCGCATCTTGTTTTTTTACAACAAACAAGCGAGCAAACAGAACTCAGAGACACACACGACACACCACGAAGCACGGCCCTAGCACACGGATGCAAAATAGTTGGCAGCTGCCTCAAGTTTGCCAGTTTTGCACAATGACAGCGAGTGCATTGCTCCGGCAGTGCCCTCCTCTCCCAACCCCCACCTTAAACCTCCCTTTCTTAACCCCCCATGCGCGCCTCTGGCCTGGGCTGCCGTGCTCCACTTGCCGCCAAGTAGCGCGCAAGTTTTATGCCTCCGTCGTCGCCATCTGCAGCTCCCACTGGCATAACTCGTATGGAGAGTGTACTCCTATACCTTAGACTACATCTCATACCTCATCGCCCGCGTCGTTTAGCGGAGTGTTATGGCGGCCTGCCGGTTTTTAATAATATTATGTGGCACGTATGAGTGGCAACAAAGTTGCAAGCTAATTTAGCGAGTATTTGTCGCAGGCATAGGAGGAGCCAGAGGGTAAGGTTACATTGACATTGACAGTTCATTAAGTTCTTTTATTAAAGAGTTGTAGTTTATAATTTAAAGAGAGATTTATATATACTGCCACTGCTGATGAAGCTACGATCGCTGGAGAATAGATTAACCTATCAGATACCATTGAACTCATATCCCTGCAATTTCCCACGATGACCAAGGAAATCATAACATTACAAAAGCCCACAAAAACGGAGATGATCAGTACATGATGATGCGATATTATGCGTTAATGGATGCTTTTTATTTGAAGCCGTCATAAAACATCAAAAGGCAGACAAAAGGCAACTCACATCGCATCGCCTGCTGCCGCCCCTGACACGCGTCGCAGAAATGCCTGAAATGATTCAGGACTGTGAGCAGAAATTGAAAGCGACCCCAAAACGACATATGGATGTGGAGAGAGTTGGGAGATGAGTCAAGGAGTGGATCACAGGGTCCAGAATCGATGCCAGTTCAGTGACTCTTGCAGCAACATGTTGATGCAACATGAGATGCTCTTATCGCCGCCGAGTATTTAACGATTTCCGCTATAGCTCCCAAAGCTCCAATGTGGAGGAGTCTCTCCACTGGCCCACGCTGGCATAAAATAAAAAACAGACAACACAGTTTGTGCAAAATTATTTTTGCAAACAAACACAAGATGCCCAACGAACGAGAAATTTATGTATTTCTGAACAGACAAGAAAAAATAATACTTGAATTTTGGCAGGGCTAAGAGCGCTGCGCCCGCGTGTCATGTGGGCAGGAAATGAAGCTAATTTGTTTTACGGGAGTGCCATCGGTTATTTTTTTATTTTGTCAAGGGGTTGAGGAAGACCCAGCCATAAAGGCGGTTACCGAAAAAAATTATTAAACGAAACCCAAACTAAAGGAACCCCAAGCAGGCAGCCCAGCCCGGCTTTAGTCTGCGTTTATGTTTATGACAATGATAAAAGCGAAGCCGGGCCGCGTTCTCAATTCCTCGTTTTTTGGTCTTTTGCACAACATTTGATGAGGAAACAGGGACACAAAGCCGCTACCTCCCTTGCCAGTTCCCCCTGCGAGCTGCCTTTGAACTTGCCTGGCGGAAAGAGCTCCTTTTGAATAGGACTCAGAGCTGTGACAGCTTCCTTGCGATAGCTCAGCACTTGGGAAAATATTAAACTCAACAAACATACCTCGAAAAATTACTAAAATATGGTTTTTGAATTTAAAAATTAAAGTTCTTAAATGGTTACAAGTTAAATGACTGAAACATGAGCTAAACTTCGGTATAATTTTGTGCTAAATCAAAGATATACTTATGAGAAGGTGCTTATATATTCTACAGCAAGCTGCGTTATTGTGACTATATTATTTAAAATAATATTTTATATATAACTTATCTAAGTTCTTTAACGTATTCCGAGCTCAACACTTGGGGAAATATTAAATCCAAAAACATATCTCTAAAAATTACTGAAATATGGTTTTTGAATTTTAAAATTAAAGTTTTTAAATGGTTACAAATTAAATGAATGACAAATTAAATGAACCTAAAGCAAAATCAAACATATACTTATGAGAAGGTGCTTATATATTCTACAGAAAGCTGTTTTGCTGTGACTATATTATTTTAAAGAATATTTTATATATAACTTATCCCAGTTCTTTAACGTATTCCGAGCTCAGCACTTGGGGAAATATTAAACTCAACAAACATACCTCGAAAAATTACTAAAATATGGTTTTTGAATTTTAAAATGAAAGTTTTTAAATCGTTATAAATTAAATGAATGAAACATGAGCTAAACTTCGGTATAACCTAAAGCAAAATCAAACTTATACTTATCAGAAAGTCCTAATATATTCTACAGAAAGCTGCTGTGTTGTGACTTTATTATTTATAAGAATATTTTATATATCCCAATTCTAAAACTTATTTCCAGTTCCTTAAAGTAAAATTTAAGCTTCGAACCACAGAATCTACCTAATAACCTATGCCTTTCTGTAGTCTTCTTCCCTTCCTTGTTTAAAATCAGGGTTTTAAAGTATATCCCATATAAAAACCCCCCTTTTTTTATAGGCCCCCATTTCCTGCAGTGCACAGAGCACCCCCTAAGTCAACATTGTTCCCTTTGGCACAGCAAAAAAATACAAAAGTATTAAACAAACATCATAATCAAGCACTTTGCCGCAATGCTAGCGACATTACATGGGATTCCAGGGCGGGTGGGCGTTGGCCGGGATGGTGAGTGGGTGGTGCTGGGGGGCTGAAGGACAACCCAGGCTCAGCTGATGACTCATCCACCCAGCTGTTTGCGTGGGAGGGTGGAAGCAACAGCGCCAGAGAGTCACCACCACCCTCATCCCCTGTAATGAGTGAGTCAGTCGGCCGCAGTGGGTGACTCAAAAGGAAGGACGCTTCTTTATCAACTAGCTGGATGTAAATAACGGTACGTGTCGCTAGAATCAACGGCTAAAACGTGTTACAAACTGAAACAGAGAAACCAGCAGCTCAGGAGGGGATCGAGAACAAAGGCCAGTGGTTGCCATGACGTCCCATTTGGCACTTCAATTCGAGTGCATTTTTGGTCTGAAAACTGGGGTTGTCCCACTGTCATTTTGATGGCCGATTTCTGGCAAAATGGCAAATTTATGTATCCCCTTGAAGAGAGGACTCTCGAGGCCTTAACTTGACTTGGTCATGTGCCATCGGCGCGGCCACATGTCGCCTTAAAAAGTCAGCCGGCGTGAATGAATTATAATTCGTTCAGCAGCCATAAATCACCAGGCTAATTAATAAATCGGGGGGAAAATAAAAGAAAAGCGCAGGGTCAGAGTTGAGCCCCGGAACCTGTTGATAACGGAACCAGCACCGCCGGAAAAGCGTTCTTATCGACAATCTAAATATAATCTGTTTTCCAGCCAGTGTGTGTAAGCATGATTAACAATATTTCTTCTTTGACTTAAGCTTTCCAAACACACCCCATAAATCTTTGTGGAATTTTAATTATTATAAAATAATACCCCGCCAAAAACGAATTCTTCAATTTCTGATTTTTTTCTTTGCTTTTTTTGCAGCCGCAAGCCATTTGGAACCACACCCAATTTTGGCCATGTTGTTGTCGGCCGTTACTATAATTGAATTTGGCCTTTGTGCCCCGCAGACAAGAACAACAACAAATAAATTGTTCTAAGCGATACGTAACACTGTCCGTTCACATTGTGTATCTAATGTCTAACTAATATTTACTTATTAACCTTTGCTGATATGATATGGTTCGTGTATGGCTCTTTGTATTGGTGACTCGGAGTGTGTGCTTAGTGAACAATACAATGTTTGGCTGGAAATTGCTGAATTTCACATACTCTTGCCGAAAACATGAGGTAACAAAGGAAACATATATGGAAATATTTAAATTTATTTCAAATATTTTTCTGGGCAAACTTATTTACATTTATTTATGCTAATAAAGCCTTAAAGGTAAATAAATACAAGTATTTTTCAATGCCAACTGTAAGTTTAAAAAAATAAAAAATTTGGACCCTGGTGTGTCCTTGACTAGTTCCCACTAGAGTCAAATAATGGTTAGATTCGAGTTCACCGGGTTAAAATATTTTAGGGAATGAGATAAACTCATACAATGGTCCGACCTTTATTTTCAACTATAGGAAAAAGCTATTATTATTCTGTAAAATAAGTTACTTATCTCAAATAATCTTATTTTATTTACAAATAAATTCTATATAATAGATAGAATTAATATCCAACATTTAGAATAAGTTATAGAAACTACTGTCTATACCCACTTCTCTCTAGGGTGTAATAATCTATTATTGATATGAAGTCCCAGGCAATCCCTCTACTTCCGACCGATAAAGTCAACCAAAGCAAATTTAATAAACTCAACCAGGGGTTTTTGTCACCTGTCTGTGTTTGTAAAGTCGACAATATATGTGTGCTTATCTATATAGAGCTTTATGACCGCGCCAACAGGTTCATTTAATTTAGTCACATACGAACGGGCCATTGGATCTGCTGATAAGTTTTCTTCTGACACATATTTTGTCGCGGACGGAAATACTATCGACTTTATGCCCAATAAAAACTAAAAACTTTCAAATGAAATATAATAATTATGCCGAATGACTCTAAAGTAATCTATGCATGATTTTTCTCTTGCTGAATCAGCCGCAGGAATTTGTAAACTAGTCAGCTTCTTCTGACTCACACCTGTTTCCATAATCAATTTTTGTTTCTGGCAGATGCCAAGGTGTTAATCATGGAAATTCGACAGCATTTTATTCACGTTTTCTGCACTTATTTATTTATTTAGAGGTGCAGAAAAATTCAACAAGAATGTGTTTGTGTGTGTGGAAATATTTTCAACATTTGGTTTCCTTCTTTTATCGCTTTCCAGGGACAAACTATACTTAAGTTGGTCAACTTATCAGAGCTGTGGCTTGCGAAGAAAGGAAGTTCCTCTGCGATATATGTGTCTCTTATCGCAGAAATTTTTAATAGAAAATAATGCATAAAAAAACATAAAATTACTTCCAAGTAGAGCAATCGCAGAGCTCTGTCACAGATTCCATGTGGTCACCACAGTTTATTTTAAACTCCAACGGTTACAATTTGCATTTTAAAAGGCCTTTTTTTTTTGCTTTTTTTCTGGATTGGCAAAAGTATCTGACGGCTACTTAGTATGCATGCAGCGCAAACTGGCTGAAGGCTACTGAAATCGATAGACGCCTTAAAACGTGCAACTTTGCAGGCAGAAAATAAAATACAAAAAATGCAAACAAAAAGTAATATTTTCACAATGCACTGACCAAGCTGATGTGACTAGAATTTGCTATAGAGTCGAGAGTTATGAGGCAAACAGAGAAGGATATAGATGGTGAAATATATAATATCATAAAGTACAAAAATACAGCTTTTAGGAAACCTGAATATGAACTTATTAATTAAAATTGGGTCACAAATTCTATAAAAATTGTTTAATAAATAACTGCTTTAGTTTCTAGGTAAGAAACCGAATTTTACTGACGCTGAATTTGTACTTGGGAATTTCAGATACACTCCTGCACCCAAATAGCTTTCACTTGACATCTTAAATATTTGTACAATTTTAAATTTTAAAGATTTAATTAATAACTTATAAAAACCCTTAATAGAATACCTTATAGCTGGCTCCCACTGTACTTCTGCCTTCAAGGCTGTCAAACGTACTTTAGAAGTATTTGCAACTGACGCCACTTTTGACACTTGGAAAGACATTAGCTCCTGACTCAGAACCAAAGCGATTTGGCAAATATGTAAACCCTTGGTCAGCTCTTCAATTGCGTCTCGAATTGCCGCAAAATTCGGTTGAAATCTTTATATCCGGTTGCAATAAAATCAAGGAAAATGTTTTCGCAACCCCCCGAGGCGAGCATGAACTTGGGAAATCCCCCTGAGGCAGCCAAGAACTATTTTTATTATATTCAGACGACATATTGCCAGGAGGATAAGTAGAAAAAAATCGATAAGGATAAGGACAAGGCGGCGGTGGCAATGATGCTGATTTAGATTTATAGATAGGGTGCGTTTTCCACTCGCCAAGGGAGCAAGTGAAGGAGATGGCCTTGAGCTAGAGTCCACCCCGTTTCCGGGGATGTCCCTGCCCCTGACACTTGCCTTGGCGTAATTGGAATTCTGCCCAAGGAGAAAATCTTACATGGGGGAGAAAAGTGCAGTCTTGAGCAAGCAGGGTTTGCCTTCTCTCACTGGTGATAGAATTTCAATCATGGCGGACACGTTAGAAATAGAAGAAAGCATTCATCCCCAGGAATAACCTGCTGCGAAAAGATATATGAGCTTGGGGCTCTTCCTGCACATAATTCCAACAGTTCCTTACACCCAAAAGGCCATAAAAAATGGTTTATATGCGTCTGTCTCTGGCCATATTTTTAGCCGCTCAACAAGTTTCGGGGGATCGAGTGTAATAAAGCCAGCGAACCTAAAGCTGTTCCCTCAATGCGAAACATAATTTTTGGCTAATTGCTTGGGTGAACGTCTCAATGAATGTGGCTGTTTCTGTTTTTTATTGTATTTTGTTGTGTATTTCTTGGGCCTTTCAATGTCATGTGAAAAGTGATCGAAAACGACCAGCAGCAGCAGCACAAATTGCATGAAAATTATTTACACAGTGCTCGACAACATTAAACAGCTGCACTCGACGCGGTGGCATTGAACGAGTGAAAAATATGGAGAGGAGCCAGTGCCGGAGACGGAGCCGGTCAGCCGTTGGATTGTGAGATCTTGAAAAAGTACTCCATGGAAACCAGCTGATTATATAGGGTATGACAAAGCAAAACACTTTAATGAAGACAAATTATTCGTGGAGACAGAAACATTAGAAGAGCGATAAACTTTAATAAAAGTGATGAGTAAATGCTCTACAAAATAAATTATTCAACTGTTCTCTGATAACAGAAAATATACTTGGAATAGGTGACGAATTGTTTGGGTTACGATAATTATAAATAATAAATAAATAAATAATGAATAATTTATAGGAATTGGGTTAATGAGAATATATTTTATAAAATAAAGAAATCATCATAATATTATATTTTATATAAATTTTATATTTATTATATTTATTGCCCTTTGATCTAATAATATTTTCTCATAATAATAATTTCTCATAACTGAGCAGATTAATTTGTAAATAAATAAATAATTTGTAAATAATAAAATTTGTAAATAAATAAAATAAATAAATAGAGTTTATAAAGGATAATTTATAGGAATTGGGTTAAAGAGAAAATAACTTCTACTTTAATATATTTTATAAAATAAAAAAAAAAAAACATTATAGAATTATATATATATATATATATTGATTTTATATGTATTATATTTATTGCCCTTTGATTTAATAATATTAGGCTTTAAAAAAAAATATTTTCTAACTAATTCATATAAGTACAAGTCTTGGTACAAGTCTTCATTGTTATTTCAATTTACTCTGTCTAGGCCCGAAAGTAATTTGAAATTACAAAAACACAAACTATTTTTAGGCTCGCTCTATAGACAGAAGGAAAACCAAGAAACAGAAAGAGGGAGATACGAGAGGAAAATATATATGGGGGCGGGGAGATTTCCCAAAAAAAGAAATTCACCTCAAAACAAAACAAAGCGCACGCCACTCGAAATAAATACCTCACAAAAAGTGTAGCTTTTATTTACCCGATTTTATGTGGGCCCACAACTTAATATTATTATTTTTTTTTGCATATGCAAAGCAGCGGCAGACGGCGCATGCTTTAAATTTAATTAAAGTGAAAATTTTGTTCATAAAAAAAGAGCAACAAAAAAAGCAAAGAAAGTTTTTTACATTTTTTCGTATTACCCGAGACTGGCGCTTGCTGGCCGGCTGGCTTGTGCAGGCCCCGCAATTGACCCGCTTAGCCACGCGCTCCATTGACGTTGGTATTAGCCAAGAAACGGAGGAGGTCTATGATTTTTGCATTAAAAATGTACATTATTATTATTATTTTACTAGTTTTTTTCTTTTTAATTTCGTTTCATCGAGAGGCGACGTCCGCTTCGCTTTCCATGCACAAATTCAATTAACCGAAATCTTTCTGGTTACACTTTCTTTGGGCCGAAAGAGGCGGCGGGTTAAGTGGCTATCGAGTATTTCTGTGGCGTGCAAATCATTTATGCAAATGTCATAGAAAAAACAGTTATGGGCATTATATTGTGTATATTGTCCGGCTGCTACCGATTTTCGCTTAGCCAACAATACGAAGTGATTGAGTCTGCAAAGTCCGTAGGAGGCAAGGGGGCTTTAAAAACTGGATTTCCACCTCTATCATGAATCACTAAGCCAAGTCGTGAAGCCAAGAATAAAGCAAAAAACTCTAACAATGTTGAATTGGCCATAAAGCATGAGAAGAATTGGCTTATTTATTTTCTTGGGAATTTTTTAGATGAAGTTCTTTCGGGAAAATTATAAAGAACATAATCATTTTGAGATCTTTGTTTTTAAATGCACTTTTTTACTTTTGACATACATAAAAACTGGTTTGAATTTGAATTATTAGGTTTCGAAGGCTTGTTTTTCTTTTAATTTAATTATTTATAAGAAAATCCTTTTATTAGGTTCATTTATATATAATATTCTTGAAAACTATTAATGTATCTTTATATATAAAACATTGTCTTAAAATATAGATTTTTATTTTATTATTTATTCTCATGTCTTTCATGTTTAGGCCTTTTGCTAAACATTTAAAATACTACATATGTAGTTTGGCCTGTTTTTGGTGGCAATATTTTATTACTTGACTCTTGTATTTACTCTACAGACCATGCTGCATTTATTAGTTTTTTTCAAACTCTTCACTCTTTTTTATGCAAATCCGCTGGACAAACACTTGGTAAGCCCTGCGAAGCTTAAAACTAACAGCAGACACTAGCAGAAATCCAACAAAATCTCCGCAGTCGAAAAATAATAGTGAAAACTGTGGGAAAAAAGGGGAAAATGGGAAGTGGTATAACAAATAGATTGCAAAACGTTGTCTAGACGTGCCATTTTGGTCCTGACACCGGGGAACCTCCTCTGCTGTCGAGGCAAATTTTCCGCTTACACACACACAAGCACACCTACACTGCCACGCACACCACCAGACGACACACTTCGAGGGTGTGCCGGCTGGCTGCTGTCTGTGGATTTTTCGGCTCTGAATGAAAACTACCCCCGGAACGCGGAAGGCATAAAATCCATCGTAATCCGAATTGAATTGAAATCAGCAAAAAATAGAACTAAATCGAGTTGCAGCGGGGGGAAAAGCAGCTGAGGCTAGCTAAAAATTCCCATTTTGCATTTCTTTTTTCCATTTTAAGTCCCTGAAAATACAGGTAAGCTCTGCTAGGGCGTGTCAACGCCCTGGCCATTAACCAAGAGAACAGAAACTGTATGGGAAACAGCTGTTCAAGCTAATAGGCGGAGAATAACAACAGTGCTGTCAGGACTTGGTAGGAAAAGCCATTTTTTGGTCAAATAATATATACTATATATAATAATATACTAAATATGCCTTGTTAATTTTTTGTCAAGTATTTGGCTAAATATCAGTACATGGAACTTGTAAAAATATTTTTTAGCAAGTACTTTTTAGGATTAAATGGAAATTTCTTTTATAAATACTTTACCAATATAAGGTTGAACAAGTTTAACACTTTCTAAAATTATTCTCTATATATTCTTCGATAGTGATGCCTGAAAAAGTATTCCATTTTGTTGGAAATATTAACTAATTAATTAATTTGCGGTTTTATATTTTATATTCATATTTCTCCCCCTAGAAATAGCTTCAAAACCCCGGACATCACTATCTAGCATATACAAAGCGGAAAACTATATAATAATAATAATAATAATGCCGAGACATGGTACTGGGAAACTTAGAGATCGAAGTGGAATGTGTGGAGCCTCCGAAACACACAGAAAACACACAGAACACAAACAACTGGAAACAAAAACAGCAGCGGCGAGAAATATCCGAGAAATATACATATACTATATAGCTTTGGGGCGCACGCTGGCCGTGCTCATATGGCAGCGATTTACATAAAACCCGCAAAACCAGTTTTTTATAAAGTTTCAAGTTCCAGCTCAGTCTGGGGAGGAAGCGAGACGGCTAGAGGGAGGCATAGAAGCGCGCGTTCTTAAAACATTTGCCTGCACTTTGGCTTATGGGAAGCAATTTGTAAATTTCTCACTGCTCGAGTGGATTTTCTTTCGGCTAACTACAGATGACATTGAATTAATTAATCGACATGGAAAAGGTAACTCGGATTGGGTATCCAATTGGAAAATATAGATGTTTGTCCGATTGAAACTGAGTGTAAGGTTTATTTAAAAAGGAGAATTTCTATGGAAGGTTTGGAGAATTACTTTGGCATTTTTTTAAATTAGGTTTTGCACAGTTAAGTTTAAGGAATCTATAAGAAATTTTGCTAAGATAAAATATAATTGCAGTTTTTAAGAAATTCACTGAAGTAGTTGGGATCTAATTAGTACTTTTTACATATGATTTAAGCCTAAACATTTGTTACTTCAAAAAGAAATATTATTAAAAATATTTAGGGTTTTTATAAATTTTTATATTTTAAAATAGCATAATTTATATATTTATATATATAATTTAATATATTTTTAATAATTAAAAAATTGTTAAAGCTTTTGTATTCAATTCAGTCGAACAGACTAAAGTTTTAACGACTTCAAAAATATATTATTAATGGTTGGATAATTATTAATTAAAAACAGGGCTATGTTTTGAATAAATTTAGTATTAATAATTATATTTTTATAAAAATTCTCTAATAATTTCCCTCACTTAGGGCTAACTCTCACCGCCTCAAGCCTACTATCTCGGAAAATCTCAACTCTTCGATGATAACCTGCTCCTTAGCTCCTCCATATTCCCACAAACACTAGACCTTTCTATAGAGATAAAATTCTTCCTTGAAAACAAGAACTCCAGGAAAACTCACCCATAGCTCGGTGCCCCAACTCATGTTGTTGGAGTTTTGCGCTGCGCTTTCCGATTCGGCCAGTTTGATGCTGCTGCTGCTTCTGCTTGTTCCGCTTGCCACTGTTGTAGTTGTTGTTGTTGTTATAATAATAATAATCCAAAGAACGATGAAGATAAAATAATCCAGAGTCGAACGGCGAACGGGAGGGGAAGCAAAGGAAGAAGAGTAAAAGATGAGAATTTCTGCTTTTTCTGTTGTTGCTGTTAGCTGGTTTTATGTATTTCCCGCAAAGGTTAATTAATTTGATAGTTGCTTTTTCGTTTTCATTTCGGTTTTCATTTTTCTTGTTGGTTTCAGCGTTGCGCGACGCGATGTTTAATTTTCTATGAAAAGAGAGCAATTCGGCAGTCTTTTTTTTTTTTATTTTGTGTTGGTGGTTGGGCAGGTAAGAAAGCATGTAAAACCAAAAGACCAAAAAAAAAACGAGTGAATGCAGACGTGTCAGTGCAGCGACGCCGACGCCGACAGCGCCAGCGGTAGCGGCAGGAAGGAAATATATACAAGAATTTAGCTAAGCAAACGAGGAAATTGATATTAAACTTTACGTAGTAGTTTTAAGGCAAGTGTAATTAAGGAAAATTCGATGCACTGGCATTTGTGCTGCAGCGGCGGCGCAAAGAAGAGAGAGAGAGAAATACCAAAAAGAGAGTTGGCGAGTTCAGTAGAGAGTGCAACTGCATTTCATAATTCAGAAAATGAAGAGAGGACAATTGGAATTTCAGCTATTGTTGTATTTACATAATTTCGCACACAACATCACGCACGCACACACACACACACACCAAGTAAACATAATTGCCGAGTGCACGCACTTTTTCTCACTCTACTGCCTCTTTTCCACCGTTTCTTTTTATGTGTTATTAATGCAAGTTGCAGTTTAATTTCTTTGCTAATTTGTTGTTGTTTTATCAAGCGCCTGCACTTTGGTATGCGTCATAATTCGGGCGACATTTGTACACACACACAACAATATACACCCGCACTCACACAACGCAAGCATTTGTTTCTCCTTTTGGCGAGCGAAAAACACGAAAACTATCCGCTCGTTGCTTCTTCTCCTTCGGCATAAAAAAACAGTATGACTAGAGGTGAGCGCAACCACCGATAGTATCGGCTTGGAAGACAAAAAATCTAGAGCGTGACAAAACATCGATGGACTTATCGATGCTAGTGATGGCAGTCCGGATGGTTCGTTGGCTACCGCATAAACTGTTATACAAAGTGTTTATAAGATTGAGGAACTGAAGCAATCAACTTTTAAAGTTGAAAATAAATCGATATTAGTGATTAAAAAGGTTTACGGTCGATTTTAAAACCAATTTAGTATTTTTTCTACCTTATATTGGATACCATTAAAACATTTTTTTATTTCAAACCTAGAATTCGTTTTGCGTGTTGGGCTAGTAATTTGATTTACTTAGAAGTTTTAACTTTTTTTAATTGCATACATATATAAACTTGATTTTACAGGGAAAGAAATAGGTTTCTATGATCTCTCTTTTGCCGAATTTCGAACGATTGTATCGTATTAACTTACTTATTGGTTCCATCTCTATGAACAGCTGTTAAGTTCTGAATCAAATCAACAAATTGTTTTGCTCACATTTATTGAATTAAAACTTACTAATTCAAGGCATTTATATTAAAAATATCCAATTAATAGCTGAAACAATCTCTTAGTGACAATGCCTACCTATGAACTGGCACTGGTGCTGCGTCAACTGCCCCGCGTGAGTTGCCTCGTGCAGAGCACCCGAGGATTACATAAAACCTGACCATATTCTTATTTTTACCGGCAGCCAGAGCTGATATCTGTGATCCGGCGCACCGCAGAGGCCATCCTGGACAAGGGGGGCATTATTCGGAAGCTGGAGAATCTCGGAACGCGCGCCCTGCCCCACAAAGTTAGCGAACACGGCGTTGTTCATCGCGAAGGTACCCACTTCACCATCGCCTTCGACACGGCGCCCACACGGATCGCTGATTTGAAGGAGGAATTTGGCCGCGACATAGACATCATACGGCGGTATGTGTTTAAGGTTCAGGAGCCCGAGGAGCACCAGTGCACGCTACACGAGGAGATGCTGCCTCCCGCCTACCGCAAGGACGTGCAGGAGATAGTGGAGGCTGCGAAAAAGACGCAGAAAAAGAAGTACAACTACAACTCCGGCCTGGATTATTATCCCTTCCAGAAGTAGATCCAATAAAGCCGTTAAATTGTATTTAAAATCCATAAACGATCGATAAGGGGAATCCACAGTTAGTGACTATTTAAAGGTGAAGCGTTCTTATGAAATGCTCAGGTTATCGAGGTATTTCGTACAATGTTTGTCTTTGTCTAGTTTATGGCTGCCCAATCGGCGGACTTATCAGGCATTCCGATAAGGCGTCATATAATTCGACCATCAATAGAACGCAGATTGGGGTGGCAAGTAGTGCCCCAAGAAACGTTGAACAGTTCGCTCGTACTTCCTCCCAAAGAAAAACATCTCGAGAAATGGCACCGCAAATTCGCCCACTCACGCCGGAGTTGCAAAAAGCAGCCATCGAGCAGCTGAAGGAGGATCCCGCCCGCCTGGAGGCCGATCTGGAGGCCTTCAGGACCTGGATTAACCAGCAGCCCCATCTGAATCCGCGTACGGACGACCAGTACCTCGTGGCTTTCCTACGCGGCTGCAAGTACAGCCTGGAGCGGGCTAAGTCGAAGCTGGACAAGTTCTATACGTTGCGCACCAAGTATCCCGAGTTCTTCAAAGTGACCAGCACAACGGAGGGCAAATTTCGGGAGATCCACCAAACGGGGTAATTATAAAGATCAAAGATCACGGCTCTTAAAAAAATTTCTTTATCTTCGATATTTTATCTCGGAAAGCGATAGGAAAGTGATACATAATCAAATTAAAAGTTGCTGAGGTCGTATATACTAAATATTTTATGAAAATAATGTTTAATAATTGTAAATTCGTGTGTTATGTTTGCTATACACTCTTGAAATTCAAAATCCACCTCAATCTCACAATATTTACTCGCACAAATAGAGCTATTATCTATCTGCCGACGCCTCTAAATGGAAATGGACCCCGCATCGGCATCTGGCGCATGGGCCTATGCCCTGTGGAGAAATACCATATCCTGGAGTGCATGATGGTGGCCCAGGCAATGCAAGAAATTGCCATCTTGGAGGATGACTACGCCAATATCCATGGTTTAGTCTTCATCATGGACATGAAGGGAGCTACGGCGGGGCACATGTTCCAAATGACGCCCTCGATGGCCAAGAAGTTCACCGTCTTTTCAGAGGAGGCTCTGCCACTGCGCCTGAAGGCCCAACACTTTATCAACACCATCGCCGGCTTCGAGCAGCTCTTCAATATGTTCAAGCCCATGATGTCCAAGAAGATGCAGGGCCGACTCTTTGTCCATGGCAATAAAATGGAGTTGCTAACGGAACAGGTTCCACTCAAATATCTGCCCAAGGAGTACGGCGGCGAGAACGGATCAGTTCCGGAAATAGTCGCCGAGTGGGAGAAGAAGTTGGACGCATACAGCGACTTCTTTAAGGAGAACGCCAACTACGGCACCGATGAGAGCCTGCGCCCAGGCCAACCCATCGACTTCGAGGGACTCTTTGGCAGCGAGGGCACGTTCAGGAAGCTCAATGTGGATTAGTTAGAGAAGTTTATCAGATTTGTTGCAATGTATGCCGAAATATGAATTTTGTTACTTTAAATGTTTAAAGAGACCTTTATTTGGTCGGGTATTTATGAACACATTGAATTTCAAAGTATGTCGTCATCGGTAGAAGCATATCCTTCGCTGCCATTTGGTGGGTGCGGATTCGAAAGTCTTCTGGCGACCTAGTGTCTTCTCCAAGTAATTCTCTATCTGCAGTTCCACATCAGAGCGCCATTTGAGTGTCGGGTAGAGCGGAAACCCGTCGCCCGCTCTCTTCATACGCCTCATGCCCGTTCTATAGCACTTCCAGGGTTGCGGCTCCACCACCAACAGTTCAGCTATGTCCGACATGTTCTTTAGAAACAATTGGAGCCCCTGATCATGGTAATTCAGGTGAATCCACATGGTTATGGAGTAGCAGCAAACTGCATCGAATTTTTCCCGTCCCATGCAGTTGAGGTATCTTGTTATGGAGGCAAAAGCTCGTTCGTTTAGGACATCCATGCAGTTGTAGCTGACAGAAGTAGGAAACTCGTTCTCGGCCAGAGCACGTTCGATCAGGCGTTCGTCAATATCGACACCGAGTATCGTTATAGGTCGCTGCAGAAGATGCTCCAAGTGCTTGTGCAGGAGTTGGGTGAAAACACCGGAATTGCAGCCCACATCTAGGACCAAGTAGGGTGTATGATCGGGGGTTTCCCGGCCCTTGTCATCAGGGGACAGCCATATATCCTCGTCCGGCAAAAGCTTAATACGTTCCGGGGCCGAATTGAATTGATAATAGTTCATGAAATTTCCATATTGAACAGCGCCGGGATCGTTGTTTCGAATATTCATTTTATCTAGATTCTTTTGTCATTTATTAATTAATAAAACAGTAAAAACAGCTAATTTAATTGTTTACAAGCAACAGGCGTGTTAGAGATGGTACTACAGAAACTATCGATGTTTTAGAAAGTCGATACATTGATATTTTAAAAAAGCGACAAATCGATGTTGATTTTTAAATCTAAGTCTTACTTGAAAAGGAAAAAAAAAATTATAAAACCTTTTATAATTTAGGACTAAGTGCTTTATTTGTTCAATATATTTTCATTATGATATTATTACATTTCACTGAATGTTTCTAGGCTTGAGGAAAATTCCATCACTATGAAGGCTCACTTTTCCCATTTTGAAGACAATTTTAAATTTTAACAATTGGCGAATTCTGTAAAGTAATTATGATTAATATGTGTTATTATATATTACTGTGCAGGTAAATATCTTACTCTGGAAGCTTTGCTGGATACTATCGTAGATGATCCATAGATCCCTCCGGAGTTTGCTGTTTGCAATTTTATCAAATTTATATTGTTACAATGAAATATTATTAACATTTATCAGTTATTTACTATAATATACTCGTAGTTTTTTAAATTCCTTAAACGCTGAAAACCACAAGGGAGAAGAGTATCCAATTTAGGTCCCATTATTTAGCATTTATCATTTTAAGCCCTCGTTTCCATATTTTAGTAACGTCTGATTTTTGTGTCCTCCAAATTAGATAGTAAGATGTGGGGACTTTTGTTTGAGTTTCTTATTGCAGTTGTTTTGTGCATCCGCACTTCAAATTGGACTCTTCTCCACAGGAACAACTTTGAGCCAGGGCTACAAGCTGCAAAATATTTTCCATTACACAAATCCTTTTGTCTGCCAGGGCTGACAAGCTTACCAGTAGCACTACCAGTGTGACCACAAGTAAATAGGTAGCCTTCATATTAAAAACCAGCAAAAAGGACTCGCAGTGATTTAATGTTGTTAATATTTTTATTATAGAAGAGATAATTAGTAGACGTATTCGATTTTAAATCAAAGGGCTGCTTATGACTAGAGTGATTACATCGGGGCCAACTGTGATTAGAAGTTCAGAGATTTGCGGGCCTTGATGAAGTGTTTGTTGGCCTCATAGGTGTTAATGCGGTTGTTCCGTTTGATTTTCCGACATTTCTTGAGATCGGTTTGAAACTTTCCGGGTCCGCCGCTGCACGGAGTGGCGGGGACCCGTTGAAACTTCTTGCTGTCCAGTGAGTAGCATTCTCGAGTAGCGCCGAGGTCCTTCTGCTCCTTTGGCGTTTCAACAATTTTCAGGCTGTCCAGACGCTGCAGTAATTGGTTGGTTTCGTTGTTGGTGGTCGACATAGTTTTTTTTCTGAATATTTTTAGTTGATCAGGAAGTTATTACGTTGCTTGACGTTGTCGGCTTGCTACTGACTTCCATTTGGCCCTCGGCCCTCTTTATAACGCCTCTATGAGTGTGCAATTTCAGGATGTCATAAAAATCAGTGTGGAAAGTGCTCTGCTAATCTTCTGGTGCATCTGTCATTTTATGGTGTTACCTGCTCGTAATTAAATTTTCCACTGAAAAGTCCTGCTAATCCGTTTTTAATGCGTTCAAAATTATGCTCTCAGGTAGAAAAATCAATGCATTTTCGGGAATTGGGTTTTGTAGACGAAGAACTGCAGTTGGAAAATATATATGGTATTTCGCAAGACCTTATTTCCCCAACACAAAGTTAGGAAAAATTACAAGTTATAATATTCTTGGAAATCCTAAGATATGAACGCATTGGAGATATATGAAATTTATAATATTTATTACACTAGTTTCAGTTCAAATTGTTCATCTAAATATCTATAAAATATATATTTTTTAATTCTATAAAAATCGGTATTGAAGTAAAATCAGTTAACTGTTTGTGCTACCTGCTTTACTAGGCTACATATTTTATAGATAAGAGTGTTTAAATAAATTCAAAAGTACGCGCGCAAGTAAGCATAATTACTGCCTTCGAGCAGTGTGTACACACTAATGAAAACATATGGTTTCTGTGCACGTGTAAGGTTTAATTCGCTTATGCGTAAAATGAATTCATGATTTTAAGTATACAAATATTAATTTATGCATTATCTAAGGACTGTGAACTAAAGTCTATTAAGCCAAGCAACAGAGAATATGCAGTCTTTAATTCAACTAGAATTCGAAATAATTGAAAAATCAGGAGAAGGTTATAAGGAAATTAAGATTGCGTCTTGCTGAAGATCGCAAAGTTTGCCGTATAAACGCTTTAACATATGGCGCCTGTTAACATTTCGTTATTTCGATTTGAATGGGGCACTTGCATTGGAGCTCCGGCCGCTGCCGCACAGAACGTTATAAAACGCCAACCCATCCAGGAGTAATTGAGTGTGATTGTGATTGTGCTTCCGAGATACTTGCCTATGAATGAAATCAATTGATTCGGCGAGGGCGAATGAAAAAGACCGAAATAAGAGCTAACTGTGTATTGTGTAACCGCTTAAAACGATGACCGGTGGACAGACGAGAGCAAGGAGGCGAGGAGACGGGAGCCACCACTGATCATATGATTATCCCAAGAACAACTACAACTACGTATATACGTCAGGCGTCACAAAGCGGAATACAATTTAAAACATAGCAGCAGTCGCCAAAATAGCAAAATAGTATTTCGTTTGCCAGAAACAGAAAAACATCAGCAGCAGTACCAGCAGTGGCAGTAGCACCAGCAGCAACAGAAGCTGAGCTAAAACGGAAGGAAGAAGGAAGGACAACAACAATGTACACAATCAACAAGGGACCCAGCAAAATTGTTGCAAAATCGCGCCGCGGTGAGTGCAGCAGAAGCATCAGGTCCAACATTTAACATTTAATTATTCGAAAAGGAACACAAAATAAAACCCTTGCAGAGAGGCATGTTGGCCAGCTGTTATGTCACAACATTTGCCAGAGCGCTCTCCACCAACCGTATCGCTCTCTCTCTCGTCTTTGCCCTCTCGCTGTCACTCTCTTCCGCTGTTAATTTTTTGTTTTGCCGGCATTTTCCACTGCGTGTTGATAATTTACATCATTAAACTTTTCACTCGTCATTGCAGGCCTGGCACAGAACTTTGAAAAGTTTGAGAGCATCAAGGAGAGCAGCCGGAAGAATGGCAGCTTTGATCTGAACAGTCCCGAGGAGCACAATAAGTAAGAGCATCGTCCAAATCGGAATCTTCCGCCGCTTATGCAAACACCCAGCACATGTGTGGAAAGTATGTGGAGCGGGGGAAAGCGGCGGGACCGTCGCCGACCCTCGTCTTATCTTTGACATTTTATCGCAGGAATCCGCCGCGACCTAGCACCGCCATGCTAATTGCTCTCTAGGAGACACTAGCTAGGAGCACGTGGGTCAGGCAGGCGTCGCGTCGGTTATCGGCTCCATTTTAATTTAAATTCTGCCCCAAAAGGCATTGACTTTTCCAACGTCCACGGTTACGTCACGACTTCGGCGGGAGATGCAAGCGAGAGGAAAACTTACGCTCTGGGGTATGGCAGGGCTACGCCACTTAGCATTGATCTCATAAGAGATAACCCAATAATCCATAAAGTGCACTTCTGCCAGAGATTGCTATTGGTTTATTCAACATGATGTGCTTTAACTTGTTATGACGAAATCAATCAACACGTTTCTGTCCTCCGATCGTTCACATTTTGGAACTTATATTTTCTTTTATTCAAAGATGTTTAACTATATTTTCTTGTGTCCAATTTAGTCATATGATAAAACCCTGATATTTTCTATATAATTCATACAAACAATGATTTGCAAAGGGCTTCAAGTGTGGTTATCGGCCTAGAACTGCCTTGTCAATCAATAGATAGTCAGCTATCATTAATTCTAGATTCGCTATCAGCTTCAGGGCCAAAAGGGTTATAGCCCCAGATTAATATCGATATTTTGTTTTAATTTACGGCAGGCAAACATTGTATTAATCCGATGATATTACTTTAGTGGGACTAAACATAATGATATTATTAAAAGAGCATAATTTCCACTCCTTCGGTTATTTGTTCGATTTTATTTTAAGAAGAAATAATTTCACAACTTAATTAGATTAACGATCAATGAATATTCACACCTTGTCTGATTCGTAATATATTTAACGTTTCCAGAACTAAGTAGCAAGTTGTCGAACCCAGATTCCCCCACCACTCACTTTCCTGGAATGATTTATTTTCGTAGTCCACATGTTCGGGGAGCGGTACTTTGCATAAGTGCGGCGACGGCGTTGAAATTCAGTCTGGCATTGTCATTAAAATACATATTAAACCCTTTATTTAATTTTCATGAATGCAGCATACCGCGTCCAGTGTTTCAACAGAGCTTCGCCTCCAAGCGGATAGCACCGACCAAGCTGATCGAGGATGAGGTGATAACGCCGCAGCATGAGGAGATCATACGTTATATAAATGACTGTAAGTCTTATAAGAGTGTGCCCCGTATCTTTAAATGTTTTTAAAGTGCAAAGTAACCCGAAAGCTAACCAAATTCTTTATCTTGACAGCCTGGAACATGCTGGTCGCTCAGAATCCCTACGATTCAAGCTCATCCGCTAAGCCCGCCGAGAAACCAGTGGCGGATGCCAACAACAACGACAGCGCCGCCAGTCCCGTGGACAGCATAATCGCCAACACACAACTGGTGCCCGCCTCGACATCGGCAGCGACCGTTTGGGTTGAGCCACCCAGCCCTGCGCTGCAGGACTTTAAGCCCTTCGATCTGGAGTCATGGTGGGGTCGTCGCCTGTTCCAAAATATCACCAAGAGCCTCTAAGGCTGGGTCGCTGATCCCCCTAGCCTTCACTAAAAACACTAGCGATGTATCTGTATAGATGAGAGGAAGGAGACACTGCGTAGATATCAGTTAGGTGGCCTCTAATATGGCAGGCAAGTCATGTTTTTAGTGGCCTCCTGTGTGTTTTAATTACATATGTGTAAATGGAGTAAATTAAGAGTTGTCCCCCGCCGCTGGCCAATTGTAAATAGTACGATTTATCATTTGCACTTATGAGAATGTGTTATAGAGCTGTAAGAATAGAATGTCTGGTGGTATGGTATGCTTGCTTGCCTTGCCAGTTTTTAGAAAATCCACTCTCGAGAACTGTGTGTAAAAAAAGATAAGATTTTAATTGACATACAATTAGATATATATTTTCGGTTAACAATCAATCACGTTTGTAAATGTTGAGAAGCAATTCTAACGATTTGCCTGTATATATATTAAAAACAAAAATTTAATTTTCTTTTTTGTCGATTTAAATAAGTTTTTAAGCAGTATCCAAAGCGGGAATTGGTTGAGCCGATTCCTCACTACTGGCAGCGCAAATAATAGTTAGTTTCTTGCTCTAAATCGTTATGTTTAGCATAAATAAAAAAAACACGTCGCTAAAAATAATGTTTTTACAATTATGGGAAGGAAAATATATTTGGAGTAGAAAAAAAGACCTAATCTATGTTTTTGGACATTTACAAAGTAGGTAATTTCTTGGACTTATTTAAATATAGTGTACATCTTTTTTGGACATAATATATTGTTTTCCTCTTTTTTTTTTACTAAAAATATAAATTTACTTTCAGTTTGAAAACAATCGACCAGAGCGAGGCCGCCTATATTATCGATAATGCTATCGATGTTTTTCAGCTCGACAAGTCTCATGTTATCGGCATTGATATCGGTGCTGTGCCGTCTTTACCGCTGCTGAATTTCTGTCAAAATCAACAGAAGACGTCGTCTACTTTAATTTAATTAAATATATAACCATGGGCAGCGAGGACGAGGGTATTGGTGAGCTGGACTCCCGCCTGGAGGATGTAAGTCTGGAGGATATAGGCGCCCGCCATCGCCGCGAACGAAAGGAGCTTCAGGCCAAGCTGCAGGCAATGAAGAAGAATGCCCCGAAGAACAATAAAAATAAAAGGAAGGAGTTCTTAGAGGAGATGGCTCGTCTGGAAGGCGAGCTAGAGCAGCGTCACAAGGTGGAGCTTAAAGCGGCGGAGGGCAGCGAACCGCCAGCAGAAGTCAAGCAGCAGCAGCAGCCAGTGGATGTGAAGCCGGCAAAGGTTGTTCAAAATGAGGATGAAACCGAAGAACCGGAAGAAGAGCCGGAGCACCCATCCAATCAGCGCGTGTCCAAGGCCCAGAAGCGCAGGGATAAGAAGGAGAAGGAGGCTAGGGAGCGCGCGGCTGAGATCAAGGTGGAGCTCCAGAACGCCGCCAATCAACCATCACCGAAACTGATCGAACTCCAGCAGATAGTAGCGAAGCTATCGAGTCGCCAACTGTCCCTGCACAACATCGCCTCCGATGGCGACTGTTTGTATCAATCGATTAAGCATCAACTCATTGTGAATGCTCTTCCAGGTCACAGTGTCCAGGAGCTGAGGCAGGAGACGGCCAACTATGTGCGGGCCCACAAGGATAGCCTTATCTGCTACATGACCCATCCGGAGACGGGTGATCTGCTCAACGATGAACAATTCGAGCAGTACTGCCAGGATATAGCCCATACGCACGCCTGGGGTGGACACATTGAGCTGAAGGCCATATCCTCGCTCCTTAAGGTGCCCATTGAAGTTATCCAAGCGGAGGGTTCGCCCACGCTCCTGGGGCAAGAGGAATTCGGCGGAGCACCCCTGGTCATCTGCTATCATCGTCACATTTATCAACTGGGCGCCCACTACAACTCCACTGTGCCAGTGGCCTAAAATACTCACTCACTTTCGTTTTTGTAACAGTTTCTTTTATTTTAATTAATAATTAATTACGTTGACTTTATAAATACGTATGCATTTTGGAAGATTTGAATTATTGTCAAAATTGCAAGTATGTAAGTAGTTATATACAATTAATAGTCGATATATATAATAACAATTCTCTATAGTTTAGCTAGCAAATTAGTTAGCTGGATTTGTTCTAAGAAAATATTTC
Organism: Drosophila pectinifera; assembly: GCA_008042775.1. Taxonomy (NCBI): domain Eukaryota; kingdom Metazoa; phylum Arthropoda; class Insecta; order Diptera; family Drosophilidae; genus Drosophila; species Drosophila pectinifera. The sequence goes on from VNKC01003289.1 coordinate 52,024, forward strand.
TTATATAGAAAAATACACAATTCGTCGTCTATTAGCTCAAAGTTTAGGTTTCTTGTGGCGGTCATTTAGTATGTGTAAATTCAAGCAATAATTTGATTATTCCTCGAGCCTAACTAACTTATTAATTTGTAATGTGGTTGCAACAACCCATTATTTGTCCTTTATGTTGTGTTGTTCTCAAAGCGATTGGTTTTAAATTTATTTATCCTTCTTGCTGTCCTTCTTGGGCTTCTGGGCAACCGGCTTGTTAGGATATATGGCGAACATGGACAGCTGAATGCCACCTAAGACAAGCAGCAGTAGATTCTGGAGCTGAAAAGGAAAGATTTATTAGTCGGTGTTGATTTAATGGTTAGTTAAGGACTAAATTCTATTTGTATTTAGAGTTAAAACTTACCACCATCACAGTATTCTTGATTGAGATGGCATACAGCATCCAAGAGGCGGCTACCATGTTACCAGACAGGATAATGGGGAACGGCATGCCCTCGGTGCTCTTCTTCTCAATGATTTTTGGAAGATGGAGAAGGGGAGAGCCTACCAACCAGACTAAGATGCCGGTAATCAGCATACCCAGGCGGAACTCAACCTTCTTGGGATCCTCGAAGTTGGCATAGGCCGTGGTGGCCAACAGGAATACCGAGGCGTAACCGACTTGCTTCCAGATCGAGCCCCTGCTCCCACTCGATGCGTAGTAGTAGAAACCAAAGAGGAAAACAAAGTTTATAACCAAACCAATTAGATTGGTGTTGATCATTGCGGCATCGTTCATAATATAAGCCAGCTTTAAGCTGAGAACGGTCCTGGAAAGTGGAAAAAGGATTTGATTATGTATTTGTAGGACAAGCCAATGTTAAAAATATTCATAACAAAGTCAAATCAG